>WSTV01000033.1:72663-98047 GCA_019632285.1 Tulasnella sp. 332 | reverse complement strand
TTTCTTATTCCTATCAGTCTGGTCCCTGTACCTGCTATCGGGTACGAGGACCTACAAAAGCGGGTGAATATGCAGGCTAAATTCGCTGAGTTCCAAAAGGCTCAACTCAAGGTACGTTTTCTTAATCTATCTTTCTCGCCTATCATCTAATGATATGCGAAACGAAACATCTTCATTACCGTAAACAGGAAGCCAACGACCGTCTCGAAGCTCTGCAACAAAAACATCAACTTTCAACATCCCTTCGTGCCCAACGCGCGGCGCTGAAACAGACCGAGATTGACCAAGGACTCGCCGCGTTGGTGAAAACGCTGCACTTGATGATTCCATCCGTTAGGGCGACTTCGATCCGGCCAGAGGAAGAGCGACTCCGCGGTGCGTTAGAGGCTGTCGAGGACGAGTTGAAACGGCCTGGTGGGCTGGGCAGGATGAAGGGCAAGCTGAGTGAGTTGTGGACTGCGGTCAACGCGCTGAAGGCTATGAGAGAGCGCGCAAGGGCGTCTAGCGGCGGTACGTCTGAAGGTGGCGGCGGAGGACAGCAGGTGGAATGGCAGGTCATAGACGAGGGTGGGCTGAACGAGCTGGCTGGAGTAAGTCGCGCCTCCTTTCCCCCCTTTCCCCATCGAGTGTGGTGGTTATTGATTTGGTGTGATTCGTGATCTCGATTAGGTCCTTGCGAACGAGCAACAAGGCTTGGCTTACGTCTTGAGCGTGCTGCAAAAAGACAAGGCGGACCTGACCGTAATGGAAACTGGATTTTCAGGTGGCACAAGTCTGCAGATGACGGGCAATGCAGTTTCGAGAGGTGTTGGTGGTGGCATGAGGCAGACGGCGAGCCCGCACCAGGCTGGGGATCTGACGGCATCTCTCCTAGGGGTTCGGAGTTGAAAAGGGGATTGTAAGGCATGCCCAAGCGATTTACCACGTCTCTTGTCCCATTGTGTACCCCTTGTCATGATGTCTATTCTTGTTTGCACAACGTGAGGCGCCACATGGCTAGGAACGGTAATTTGTACAACCCCTTTTGGGCCGATAATCGGACCGTGGAAACATCTCCGCCACGGTGTCAAAAACGGTTGCGACGCGGACTGAAGTCTTCAGCTCTTCCCCCTTCAAACACTTTTATCGTCGTTACAGTCTCTCCCTCGCTTGCCAGCACCACAACCACCCACACTCTCTATAATCCACACTCTCGCTCTTACACCTCACCTAAAACCCCAACCTTTTTTTCCCCCCGTAACATATCAATCAACAATGCGCGCAAACACTGCTCTCTTCTTCGCCGCTGCTTCGTTCTTCTCCCAGGTTGCTGCGACCATCTACGTGAGCCCCCTTTATTGATGATTTTGATTTTGAACAGCGATTGATTCCGAGAATTTCTTTTCGTCCCTTTGGATACACTTCAAAAGGTCACTCAACCAGTGGCTTCCACCACATGCCAAGCCGGTGCTCCCTGTATGGTCGCTTGGAACGATGATGGCAATGCCCCTCCTCTTGCAACGATCGGTGCGTCTGCGTATTGCACAATTGTGTCTGTTGATCCCCAAAACTCACCGTGATCCCTTTGTCCCTCTTATTTTCTTGCTCGTAGGTGCTTGCGACATTGAGCTTTGCATCGGTGACGTAACCACCCAGATTTGCCTCCAGGACATCACTCCGAGCTTGGACGTCAGCCAGAACGCACAGATCCCGTTCAACCCCGATGCGACAATTGGTGGCAATAGCAACGACTATTTCATCAAGTTCATCAGCCAGGTCTACAAGGATCCCACGAACCCTACATTCCCCTATACCTCCTTCTCTGCCAAGTTCACTCTTGCTGGCATGACTGGTACCTTCAATGCCACCGTCTCGGCAGCGATTGCTGGTGCGAGCGTCGCCCCTGCTGCCACTTCAGTCTCTGCCGTTGCTGCCACTCCAGCTGCTGCCACCGCCAGTGCCGGTACTATGACCAAGGCCGCCTCTTCCACCGTCGCCGCTACCGCTACCGCCAAGGCTACAACGTCTGCTGCCAAGTCGTCCAGCACGTCTGGCGCGGTCAACGTCAGCTCGTCGATGTCCATCGTCAGCCTAGTTGCGGTCATCATGAGCGCTGCGTTCATGGGCTTGTAAGGGACGGGTTATCATTTTCCGAGTTTTCTTCTCGCCTTTTGTTTCTTCTGTTATATTTTATTGTCTTCCATCTCCGCCGGAAGGGCTGTCATTCCACTCCTATCTCATACTTGTGCTCCCGATCATCATCACATCGTAATTCGCTGCAACTCATTCGCGCTGTTCCTTCTCGTTAACCCCCTCTCATCCGGACAAATTTACGAAAGGCTTCACGTTTGATACCATACTTCTATAGAAGCAGACCTGTTACGAATGTGCAGGGAGTACAATACAAGAAATGGCATGCTTCTGTTGGGATGCAAAATGTGATCCCAATAGAGTAAGGCGACAGCCGCTGCAGAGTTCACGCCCGCATATCAGCGCCAATATTTGGGTTGTAGATTTCAGCAGGGTCCCATCGCGATAGGTAACTTGTTCAACACTTTGCCCTATCACTTCCTCTTTGGGTTTGGTGTCTGCTGGTCGAATGGGGACACTGGGATGAAATTGGCCACTTCAGCAAGGAATCATATACTCCCGCGAGAGGAAGTAATCCTCAGGACTGGGACTTGTCGGCGCTCGTGATCGGTGAATGCAATACATGAATCGGGCCGAACTGATGTGAAGGGACCTTTTTGATGAGATCTGAGCTCTTCGGTGGATATATGACGAGTATCGTGGGCGAGATGAAGATGGCGGAGGTTGCATTCAAAGGGTATGGAGAGAAGGACTAACGCATGATCTGAAAGTGGGGGTCTGTCTCTTTCACCCCCCTTTTTGTGGAATCTTCGTGATTGACAGGAGCTCCTGATTTTGTTCGCTACTAGGTTGCTCAGGAGGAAGGATACAAGACACGCGTAGAGGGAAGGAGAGCGGACTGCATCATCCTCGACGAGGTAACATTTTCTGATTCAAAGCCCTCCTCACAAAGTCGGGTTTTTTCCTCTCCTCCAGGAAGGAAACGAGGAACAGTTGAAGTTGGTGACCAAGACCAAGACTGTCCTTCCAAGTTCTCGATGAGCATGGCGTGAGGCTGATCATATTCGGCACGCACACCGCGAAATAAGCTCCCTTATTAACAGACAGTTTATAAAGCAGGGCATGAGTTTAGGATGTATATTCAACGGTGCCAATGAACTTACTCTCGATCCATCCTACAGTATTATAGGACATTGAGCAATCTAAATAACACATGCCGCCTTAGACATATTTATTACCTAACATCCTAGCTGCACACATGTAAAAGGTGAATCAAGGATTATTGCCTTGCAGCCAATCGGGGAAAAGCAACTGGTTCTGAGTCGGGGAGAGGGGGTCAGACTCTCGAAACTAACTGAGAGGGGCAATAGAAATCTTCGGTTATTAAATCACCTCCTGTTCGTTAGCACTGATGAGAGCACTACTTTTCGTGCTGACAATTGACGTTGAAACTATGGCGGAGTTCGTAACGGAGGCTCGGGACCCTTCGTTCCCAGATCTTCCATGGAGTCACTCAAACAGACTGAGAGCTCAAATATCAGAGCCTCCGAAGTAGCCGGCGCTGCCTGAGCTCGAGTCGCTAAATTGGTCATACTGCTCTTCAAGTCAACCTGGTTCATTAACGACCTGGCGCTAGCCTCGATTTGCCGCTGATAGTCTCTAATGACAGCAGCTAATTAGGCTGTCTCGAGCCGGGCGATGGAATTTGGGAGATTTTCTGTGGTGGACTCAATATTGGACATTTGGCCACTCGATCTAGAAGCTGTGTTGACGATGGTCGCCGTTGGCGTAATCTGGAGTATATGCTTGGTGTCGAGTGGGCCGAAGCGATCCAGGGTCGCTTCTCGGGTCGTCTTCCAAAAAGCCAGAGCATCTTCATCAAGATAGCTGAACCATCGAAAAGAAATCTCTCCTAGACATGATTCGGCGTAGCCAATCATCCACTCCTGATTTCTCCGCCGTCCTTGATCTAGCGCGATACGCTTTACTTCATCACGTCCTCGCTGCCGCTCCCACCAAAACTGATTCGCTCAATGTGAGAAATCATAAGTGCAGATCCAGAGTTGCGTCTGCTGCTCATATGTGTGTAGTAGCGATGGAGAGCATCCGAGTGCGGTGACAGGGTTGGTCAAAAACACAAGATTTCCCGACTCTGGTAGTGGTTCCTAGTTTAGCCCGTGCCGACTGTGCGGATAATCCTTCTTCGAGTTGCACTTCCCATGAGTGATCGAATATGTTAAATCCCTAGGGGAATCGACTTGCGATGGTTCAACGATCTCAGGGTGTGTATGTGTGTCTTTTTTTCTTTTCTTTTCTTTTTCTTCCTTTCTTTTTTTGGCTTCTGAGACGAGAATTCGGAAAGCACTCATTCCCACACCAAGCACATACCATTGGCTGTAGTCAAAGCGGCTTCTATCCTGGGCGACCCCGTCGATTTTATTACTTCCGCGTTTTCTGACCATCCTATCTCACGCTAAGTATCCTGGGTATTTTCTTAGAGTGAAGCGCACAGCACAACTTCATCGAATACCTAGCTCCAGGCCAGGTATGGCGACTCGATGTATCCGGTCGAACTTGAATTTTGTCAGTATTGGCAGATGCCATGGCTTGACTGCACTTCCCTTCACAGGATATTCACTTGGATGAAGGGTTATCTCCTGCATTGTGCCCCTCGCACTCTTCGTCAGCTTCTTCTCCATCAGGTGGTGCGGCGCCGCATGTTCTGGCATCGCTTCGGCTATTCCGGTTGTTGTCAGTAGTTCCCTGTCTGCCCCTTATTTCTTGGGTGAATGTATCACGCCTCCCGTTCTGACGGACGGACGTCTTTCCCTTGAGCACGACTGCAACCCTTGGGATCACATGGAGAGCCTGATTTTATCTTTGCACTCTTCCTGTACCACCAGAAAGCTTCATCATATCCGAGCGGCATTCCGTGGCATCACAAGAATTGCTTGCGGGCAGTCTAGTTTAACGTCACGTGCTTTACCAACATTTTGTTTGCTTGATCGCTTTATCCTCTCCGTGAATCAATGGGTCCTAAGCGCGTGATTTCTGGGCCACAAAGTTTTAAATTGGATTCTCTCTTTGTAAGGCTAATCTTGCCGCCCCTCTTACACGTAATGAGGCACTTGTCCTTTCTGGCCCTCATACCACCTCACGCGGCTCTGTCAGCCCCTGGACCGGCGCGACCGAGTTGTTTTTAAATAAATTCGCATGGCCATTATTGCTGCTCGTGACGAGGAATGGGTCATTGAGCTGCACCCGTGCGCAGAGAAGCGTTGCAGGATCTCGGACGTCTCAAGGGAGAAGATATTCACTTGACTGTCAAACCCTCTGGAGATGATCACGTCGTCGCTTAGCTGAAGCTGTCCGGCCAACGAGATGTGATTGTTTAGGATGGCGGTGCATACGCTGGGGATATATGAATGTGTTGGCGTATGTCATTTACCCACTAGCGCATTTCGTTCCCACTCAATATCTGGCGGCAGGATGTAGATATTATTTTTTTCAACATTCCCCGCTTGCCGTCAAAGGCGATAGCATATATGCGATTTCCATGGCCTTCAGAGACGTGAAGACATTCTCCAGCGTCCACGTTCCACAACTGCAAGCCGAACAGACAAACATCGGAATACTGTACCCATGTGACGCTCAAACCGTCACTCACCTCTTCGTCGTAGCTCTCGCTGAGCGCGATATTTCCAGCGACTTCCAAGCATCTCACACTGCCTGTATCACCAGAAAAAAATATAGACATCGACCTTTGTGAATATCCCAGACATGAAGACTGATATTTCGTGGATCCGGTACGGTGATGGGCCGATCATCAAGGACGTTTGCGCACCGGATTGTCGACGAATGTCCCTTCAGACGGTGTAGGTATTTATTATGAAAAATAAATCAGTCCAAGATGTCCACCGGCGCGCCTCGACGTGATGGAACACACCCTGCTTCTACGTCGCATACTTTAAGTTCTCGATCGCAGTCTCCAGGAATGACGAGCGAGGACCTTCGTACCCGGCCCGTGCTTCCATTGCAGACATCCGCCGAATATAGATGCGGTCCATACTTTGGCAGCGCACCCTCCAGCAGGATCGAGCTTCTCACCCCTAACCCGGTATTTTAATTCTGGTACGCCCCACCACTCTCGGCAATCAGTGCATATGAGTTTAAATCCGCCGCATGACGGGCTTCGACCATTGCTCGAGTGTCGGTTTTCGTCCGTCCAGAGCCACCTCTCATGACGAGGACCAGACACCATACGCCTCCATTGTGTTCTATTAGCGTCCGAACGCGAGCACTGGTCTCTGCTTAGAAGACGTGGATGCAATGACTGGTAAGACCAGTGATGATCCACTCATCGTTTATGGCCACGGAAGTGATGACGTCCCCATCCGGCCCAGGATGTAGTTTTAATACGCCGCCACCACACTGCTGGCTTGCATCTGAAGTTAACTTGGGATTGAGTCAACGCGTGGTTGTTTTGGTGGTTGAGGGGGGCGTGCCTAATAGATATGCCAGCTTTGAAGTCCTTTTTTTTTTTGGAAGGGGACCTGCGCCTCGTTGGGGCTGGGGCGGCTGCTGGCGCATCTGGGTGTTATTAGATGAACCCCGTTGGTCTTGTGGGGGGCGGCCGCGTGGGGGTCAGGTATTCTCCGACCGTAGCTTTTTGAGAGTCAGTAATTCCATCGTAGCGGCGTCGCCCCCCCCCCTGGGATTCCAAAGGGCATCATCACTTGCAATGTAAGAAATACCTATCTATACAACTGGGTACATCGCCATTCGCTTCAACTCATTTGCCCTTCAACTTCGCCCTCCATGCCTGCAACTCCGCTTTCTCTTCAAACTTACCAGACCTCCAGCTACCCAAAGACAGGGCATCAGAATACCCGCCTATATCTACGATTCGGGTGTTCGAGTGCGTTAGGAGGGTGGAACGGGTGAAGATTAAAATGTCAGGCGGGGAGCTCAAGTACACGGTCGAATGCTGTCGGTCTTGACGATTGGCCTTGTAGATCTCCTATAGTATTCTCTTGCTTCTCATGGTCCTTTTTCAGCATGTACTGGAAAAAACCGAGTCATCAGCAAACGGAAGAAGTATGTGACCGCAACAGCATCATTGGCATCGGACACTTTTCAGACGCCACCAATGGTTGCTTTGAACCTGAAAGAAGGAGGCGTCATCGCTCATGTCACCGCTTCAGGGGTACGGAACAGGGAGGGAGGCGCCTGTGTATCACTGGGTTGCTCGATCTGAGGGTTTTCAAAAACCGCTGCGAGCAGGCTTAAAAAACCGATATGCATCGAACGAATGATGTGGTTCGTAACAAGCTGATGTCCCTCAAAATCAAATTGGGGAGGGTCTGTAGCGGTCCAAGATGGCAAATCCGAGAGGGTCGCCCCCGGATTCGTTCGTACCAACCACGCAGGTGTCAGGAGGGCGGAAGGGATGAGATGGGAACCCCCGGGGGTGGGAGCTCAATGTGATAGTCGAGGGCGCCTGTCGTGTGGTGGCACTGGATGGATTCCGTAGCGAATGCCAAGTTCATTATAATGAGTACATAGCGAGTGACACGAAATCAAAACGGAGAGGAGAAACCGATATGACCAAGTACCCTTTCAACCCTCAACACAAATCACTCCGACTCGTCCCTCGCAAAATCGGGGATGGCGCTTGACACCCAACAGACAAGATTTCAGTAAGGAAGCAAAAAATAAAGCGTCACAGACCCTCTAACAAGCATGCATCTAAGCGCGAACGATCTCTTTTACCGAAGTTAGTCTCAGGGAACCACAAACGAGTCGCCCAAGAATGAAGAAAAGTTTTCCACTTCATGGAACTTCACAACATACAGGATATATAGGATTTGGAGCTACTAGCCTCCATGTAGTGTCGATATGAAGACGATCTCATCCCCGTTCTTGAGCTCGTACGCTCCTTCACCTTCGAGCTCCCAGTCGGTATCGTTGATGAGGACCAGGATTCCTGGACGTCTGGGTAGGGTTGTGATTCACGCATGAGACCCAGGAAGATTATCAGTCGCCAGCATAATATTGTATGATATGAAACGAATTAGAACTTGGAAAGGAAGGGGAGGGGGACAAACGCACACAGTTTCGCCCTCCATGAACAGCTCCACCCGTTCCTTGAGGAGGTTATCCCGCATCCACTTGATGAGAAATGTGACGTTGGATTTTGGACATTCCGAGGATGAAGATGAGGATGACACCGAGTTGACCGGCGAAGGTGAGGAGTTCGGGATGTGCGCGGGTATGGTCACTCGGTGAGAGCGTTTATTGTCGAATAGTAGTTCCATGCCACCGCTTTGTAGAGATGGAGGATCGGAGATGAAGGTGCAAAGGGAAAGGAAGTATACATCAGCCACAAAGCGAAACCCAAAGAGTTCAGCCACTGATTTTTTTTTTTTCATGGACCGTGTCGAAACATATGGATCTCGGTCCCTGACCTCCGAGAACCGGACAGCCAACGGCAGCAAAAAAAAAAAACCAGAGTTCCCAATTGCCCGGCAAGTGGCGAAAAAAAGAATTGTCTGGGGGGCGTCATATAGCGGACCCTCGAACATAGTGGTCTCTTTGGGAAGGACATAATGCTGAAAGGTGCGTGGCGAAACCACGAGCGCTTGTTCCTCTCGCCCTTTTGTCTTCGTCGTTGTACTTTTACTTACTGGTACACCCAAAAGGTAAAATATGGCGGGAGAGGAATGGGCGTAGAGCCAGGTGCATCGGGGCAGAAAGATGCGAGAAGGGGGCCCAGATCAAAGGGAAACTCACCCGAACTCCAGTTTGATATCCAGTGTCGCTGCCTTGGCCGGAGTCATTCTCGGGTTTCAAAATAGAATCAAGCAACAAAAGGAAAAAAGGTATTTAATGAAGGAATCCCTTTTCACGAGTCTAGTGGATGCAAAGAAGGAGACCTTGTGATGGAATTCGTTCGAGTCAAGAGGTGGTGAAGTTGGATGGCGAAGCACTTAGTAGATAATTGTTTATCACCAAATGTTCGAGGAGTTGTATTATGTACAAGGATCAAGGCTCCTCGGCGGTCTCTGGGTTCAGTATTTCAGGCGGTCTCTGATGGGTATCTTCTGTCTATAAGGAGACATATTGGATTCACTTCGCGACCGCTTTAACAGAGCAAAAAAAAGTGAGTGAACAGCGATGGATCCGCTCTTGTGAATAGATTGGCACAAGATGGGGTTTGGAATCGAATGCTTATTGTTTATATACAAGACTTTTAACGAGACATTTCAACTTGACATTCACCATACTTATAAACAAAAACAAAAACAACAAAAACAAAAAAAACAAAGATACCAAACGAAGCGGAAGGACGGCCGCGGATGATCTAGGCCCTTGATTTGATATCACTTTTGCAGAAAGCCACGTGCCATCAATTCAAGGACGTAAAGAGCAATATGGATATCGGGACGTGTCCTGCCGATCACCCAGGAGACTGGTAGAGGCTCTCGGTGGGGTTGTGCTCGTTGAGGTCGATACTGTTGTACAAAGCATAGTTTTTTTCTTTCAGATCTCATTGGCGTGCGAGCGAGCGAGTCAGTTGCACCCTGCCTCTTTCATTCCCGATGTCCGTCCACAACCTTTATGCGAGTGGATATGGTAGGTGTTTGTGGTGGCATGCAGAGTATAGTGTGAAAGAGTGCGGATGCAAAAGAGGAAAAGGGTCCACAGCCTGGTAAAACAGCAAACACGGGAAATTGTTCCTTCTACCACCTTGACTTTTTTCTTCTTACTTCTTGCACATTCAATTGGGTCGCCGCGTCGTTTCCTTCCTTCCTTTATCCCCCTAAAGAACTTGATTGCTTGGCCGGAGAAGACAGAAGAAAGAAGGAACATGCTGGGCATGAAAGCCACCGGGAATAAAAGGCATTCTCTCTTTTCCTCTTCCGCCGTTTCTCCCTCCGCTTCCCCCTTCCAGTCTTCCTCTGTTGCCACCTCGGCAAACCCCCTCGACGATCATCCAGGGCCTTCCTCTTCCTCTAAAAGCATCAGGTCGACCTCGTTCTCTCTGTCCAGCAATTTCAAACGAAGAAACAAGCAACCTCCACCGTCTCAGAACCTCTTCCTCTCGATTACGCCTGCTGCTGCCTCTTCGTCCTCCAACGACCATTCCTCCTCTCATCGTACCATCTCCCCATCGCTTCCACATACCGCTTCCATCGCAGGCGAAACACTAGAGAACGACGACGACGAGAAGGAGAAGGAGGACGACGAGACACTTCCGCTCCGACCCCGACCACCAAGCCGGTCTCCCATCCCTAGACGTTTCTCTCAAGCGGACATGTACACCACCATGCCCTCTCGTGGCACCACAGGCTCTGGATTCCTCCGCACTCACATCGAACGGGACGACTTTGCATTCGACTTCAACAATAACGACGAGGAGAAGCGCGGTCGGTCGTACACCTCAGAGCTGTCTGATTTCTTACGCGACACCGGCCCGGAGATGGCACCACCGATTTTACCGTCTTTTCCACCACCTTCCGAGTCAGGGAGCAGTGGTGTCGCTGGTGGATTGTTTGGTAAGTTTTTGAAGAAGAAGGAAAAACGGAGCTCGCGGTCCATCAACGGCAGCAGCCAACGGGAAGGACGACGGATGACGGCGTCGAGCTTTTCTTCTGCGACGAGCGTGGCGGCGCTCAACAAGGCCCTCCATCATATCCCTCCTCCCAATACCGAGCCCAAGGTATTTGCGAATGGGTGAGTTTTCACGTTCTGTCTCTCCCACTTCGCCGGCGAGGCCCTTTTCGACCCTGGATTGCACGCGGTTCTTCGTGACCAGACCTTATCTGCCGTCATTCCCCGATTCGGAAATTGATTTTGAATGGCGCAGCCACTGGGGCGCCCCGATTGAGTCTTTTGCGCGTTGGTGTTGGGCCACCTTCGACGACTGGCTTTCCACCTTGACGACTGTTTTTTTTTTTATCCCTGCGTCTCGATATTTTTACTGATTATCCTCGGTGGCTTCCTCGCCGCCTCATTTTCACATCGCCAACCCTCTTTTCTTCTGTCCCCCACATCGGGCATCCACAATCCTCTTTGAATCCCCGAATCTCATATTCGCTAATTCAACCTCGACGGCTTCTTCGTTGCCCTCTTTTCTTTTCTCTCCCTCTCCAACCATTCATTCCCTTAGTTCGCGAATCGCATCACATGTTGCTCTCAACTGACCACCCACCTCTTCACTCTTCCTTCTCTTCTCTTCTGTCTGTCTCTCTCGCAGTCAAACGATCTACATGATCAATAGGCCAACGACCAACGACCCTGGAAAATCCTCAAACCTGAACGTCCCTCAACCCCAGCCTAGAAACGTCAGCAACGGCAGCGGTATCACCCGACAATCCCTGTCTTCCTCGAGCAGCTCTTCAGTCATCACCTACAACACGACTCCCATCAACAACCTGCCCAGCCCGAGCGCGACGGATCATCGCCGCGGCTCGTTGAAGACCATATACACCAACGAGAGCTACATCAGCAACACGAGCGCGACGGCCATCATGACCGCTGCCGTCATACCTTCCTTGTCGCCCACGAGGGAGAGGATCGTGTCTGGAGAACGGCGTGCGTCGATGACGGCAGCTCTTTTGGACGTGTCGAAAGCGGGCAAGAAGAGCATGGGGGGTGAGGACGTTGGGAAGTCGTCGGATATCGAGACGGATGTGGGGTACAAGCTTGGCGATAGCAGTGGGGGTGGGGGATCTGGAATGAGCCCTGCGGAGATGGATACGTCGGATGTCGATCCGACCCATTCGCGTCGTCGTGCCACCAAATCGAAACAGTCTTCGCTCGGAAGATCGGCATCGGGATCGCCAAAGAGACGGCAGAGGCAGAGGTCTGGGTCTCTGAACCTCCAGAATACCAGCGGTACCACCACACTCCCGCTCGTCATCCGTCAACCCGGTTCCACATCTGCGACCAGCACGCTTCGCATGGTGGATAAGTCTCCCAGCGTGGGATCTCACCACTCCTATTCCCATTTCCACTCCGCGATGAACGGTGGTGATAATGATACAGTGGATAAGGACTGGGTATCGCCAGAGAGTCCATCCGCGCCGCCGCAGGTCCGTGTCACCCGCGTCTACTCCCTCCCGCAGAACGCTCCGTCGTCGGCGCACTCGTACTCGACCGCCAGGAGCGCATCTGATTCTGGGGTTCCGGGTGTGAAGGTGGCTGAAGAGGATGAGGACGATGCTGTCGTGGTCGTGAGGGGCTTTGTGAAGAAGCGTGCCTCTGATCTACCATCGAGGTCAAAGGGGGCGTCGCTTCTGCCGCAGGACGTTGAAGGCTCGACGTCTCTTCAGTCGGCTAAGGTTCTGGATGCCATCCAGCCCACTGTGCTTCCGCTGAAATCGGACTATGCGACCTATCTCGCTGAGAAAGGTAAGATGGATGTTGGCAATACTAAGTATGGAGAGGCAGGCCACTGATCACTTGCCACGCAGCTCGCTCGTCAACCTCCTACCCCACGACCTCTTCAAAGTCAGTCAACTCTCGGCGCTCCTCAAAGGCACAACATGGTTCTGGTTCGAGACCCTCTACATCCTCCATCCCATCTCCTGCTCTCGTCTCTCCACTCGTAAAGGGACTTGAGACGCCACCTCAGACATCCAATGTCGAGCGTTTCTTCACGCCGACGTCGTCCCCTTTGCAGACCATCCCTCAAGAGGAACCCGAGAGGACAAAGACACCACCCATTGAGTTTCGAGGGTACATGTTCCCACAACCACCTCTCGCCTCTTCTCCTCCTGGCACAGCGAAAGGTGGTGACGACGCCTCCGTGGACCCTCTCACCATCGTCGAACCGAAGAACGAGGAGCTCTCGTCGACTGATGAGGACTCTGATCGTCGTGGTGGTGCTGTCCTAGGTCCCTCGAGATCGAACGAGAGTATGGTCTTGAATCGACAGATCGTGGATGTGCTAGAGATGAGCAAGACGTACGGCGCGTTGGCGGAGGAAGGGAAAGAGAAGCAGGGGAAGGAGAAGGAGACCGATACACCGCGAGCTTCCAGCCATCAGAGCTCGCAACAGCAAGTTGCGACGAAAGCTCCCGCCTCTCGCACCCACTTCGGCCATTCGTCTACCGCCGCTAGGATGTCTGTCTCGTCATCGAAGAGCACGTCCTGGATGTCGGTCCCTGCTCCCGGTCCACCGCGTCTTCCCCTTCCTCCCTCGCCGATCATCATTGGAAGCGGAAGCTCGACCACTCCGACCGTTCGCAATCCTTCGCCTATTTTGAATGGAGGTCTCGCCAGTGCCTTTGGATCTCCAACGTTGCCACCTTCGTCTTCGCCGGTCTTCACATCCGCGTCAACGCCGCAAGCGCAGATCACCTCCCTGACGTATGCACTCCATACCCAACGCAACCGATACGAGACCCTATCAACGGAAATGACCAATCTACGGGCTGGGTTCGAGAAGGAGCGTGCGACGTACGATGCGAAGATCGCGGAGCTCCTCTCGAGGGATGAAGAACGGGAAAAAGAGATGAAGGAGATGAAGGAACAGTTGATCGAGTACTTCAACTTGGCCGAAGCGCAGAAGCAACGGCAACTACTGCAGGAGAACAAGAGTCGGCATCTGTCATACGAGCAACATCACTCTCGAAAGCAGACGTTTGGTCTTGGAGAGGAGGAGCGCGCGGAGTATGATCGCCGCATGGAAGAGTTCGAGAGGCAGTTAGATGAGAGGGATGCGCGGATCGTTGCTCTTGAGGAGGCGAGGTATAGATGGGAGCGGGAGAGGAAGGGGTTGAGGTGGTTGGTGGGTAGGGTAGGCCCTGGGGTCGAGGTTGAGGGAGATCATGATGATGGCTCTCGTGTCGCCGCGGGTTTGACGACGATTGGGCCGAGCGATTCAGAGATGACAGCGATCTCTGTGCGTGATGAGGGCGTTCAGACGGAGGTCTCGCATCTCTTGACCAAGAGGCCCGACTTCAAGAGGAGCGTCACCTTGCCCGCCACACTCGAGCTCACCGGGGAGATGACCGCATCCATCGTACCGGTCAACGTCATTTCCAATTCTCCGGACAACAGTCGACCCAAATCTATCCTAGTATCCATCTCCCAACCTTCCGATCAGAAGTTGGTCACTCCCTTGTTGGACGCGTTCGCCGTGTCCCGGCCGTTGTCGACCGAACCCGTTTCACGTACATCCCTGGACGAACAACTATTGCACGGTCGGAGACATCGTCCTGAAGGGCCGCCAAGCAGAGAGAGTTTGAGCGTGAGGAGGCATTCTGTACATGTCGAATCCCCCACCACCGCTTCGATGGGTGGGTGGCGTTTCTCTGCTGCACTGGACGATATGGTACTTTTTTTTTCCCCAAACCATTGATCTGCGGGACAGTCACTAAAGAAAATTGTACACTTCTTCAGCTACAGAAGTTGCGCAGCCTAAGTGTTGATCACAAAGGCGGGAGCGCTCTGAGCCACAACGACAGTGACATTCAGGCATCTTTTTCACTTCTACGCATGTCGTCGGATTCAACCACCCAACCCACCCCATCCACACCCCGCCCAACCATTGTTAGAAGCACATCCATCGACATTGAAGAGATGGACGCCGCCATCGCTTAACACAGAACCCGTTGTTCATGATGCATCGTCAACCACATCCCCTTTCTGCATCGCATTGAAGAAAACCTGGCTCAGTCCGACCGCCGCATGACCTTCGCTCTATTTATTCTATTCTGTGAGCATGAATGGTTTCTCATGTCTCCGTATCGCATATTTTCTTTTCGTTTCTCCTCTTCTGGTCACGACGTCCTGATGTTCGCAACACACCATCCTTGAGCACGCACATCCACGCCTCTCTCCCCACTTGTTGTTGTATGTAAAGCAGTTATCGTAGTGTTGCAATTCACTCGCGGGTCTTATGGGGTAGTTCGTCCATCACTCTCCAAGGAATCCTACAATACGGTTAATTTTCATGTTTGAGGTGTGAGCGGTTTCATTGTAGGCGATGCGACGCGCGGTCCGCACGATCGATCCAGTCCGCCGAACTTCCACCATCCTGTCCAAGCCTCAGTTTGACAATTCCCCGAGTGCTCGTATGCACTCCTCGCATTTTGGAAAGTTGGCGTCGCAGTGCCAAAACCTCGGATCGGACGATACCCTCCTCCCAACTGCTTCGCACACGACGTCAAGCTCGCAAGAGATCGCCATGGCCGGGCGGAAGAGAAATGCGGTCTTGATGAAACCAAAGATCCTTCGGCACAGACCCACGGTTATAGGACCTAGCAAAATCCCATGGCGCAGAATGGATAGCTCGGACAATAACAGCACGTATCGAGCAAGCGTTTGCCACGCGGCCCCGAAGTTGAGCCTAATGGTGGGTGTGCTGTCGTGTGGTGACCCACCACTGCCGTCGCTTTGGCCAGATGGGTGGTGCGTCGTGCTGTTTCGAAGACTCTGTGCTCGTGGGCACAACAGAGTCGTCCATACAGTCGTACTCCAACTGGGATCTTCTTGCCGCGTGCGTTCCTGGCTAACTTCTTGCACTGTGTGGATGAGCAACTTTACGAGACCAGCCGTTTCAAAAGCCCTGGCTATATGGTGAACTCAGAGTACAGATTGTGCGAGCCAGTGCACAAAATTACTCTAGCCCATGGGTTCTCGCTCATGTGGACCGGCTACATTCAGTGCTCCCTCCACGTTTAGCATCCGTCCCCCGCACATTATTCACAAGCGAGCGCAACATAGTGCATCCATGTCTTCGTCAATGACAGGTGATAGATCAAGCCCCTTGGTATGTTCCGTCTGCCATCCTAACCCCCACTGGAACCTCGCGATATCGTCCAAAAGCTTCATGGCGGCGGAAGAGACTTGTCGAGAGGCGGAGCGCACAGCACGCAGGACAAATGGATTGAGAGAGTGGGATGGCCTCAGATGATCGAGGAGACTGTCGAGATTGGAGAGGTCCACATTGATCCAATGATATCGAGAGGTGAGAAATTGAGGGACATTAACCACATCTGCGCCCGTAGTGGTATGGACCATGATGGCGATTAACCAGATAAGTTGCTTCGTTCCTGCAAATGGTTGGCTCCCAAAAAATAGTGGTTGACAATTCAAGCTGAGCAAGAGTTGTAGTGCGTAAGCTTACAAATCCAGTCGTGGAGCGTTGCTGTCAAGGAATTGATCGTTTAAGAGCCTTTTCTCCCGGAGCGGATCATTATCTATGTCACCAAGAACAGGGATGAGCCTTTCCTCCCCTGTATGGTCTGCCGACCTGCGTTGAACACGCCCACGGAATGGAGCAGAATCGAATAGCTGTAAGACGCGGATAGCGTATCCGAGGGTTACTTGAGACATGTCTGGGCCGTTACGTGGGCGTAGTATGGAGCTACGTGGGCCGGAGTGACAACATGTAAAGGCCGAGAGCACTGATTATGGATTTAGAAGATGCCCCTTCCATCACATCCTATAGCTAGCTGTTGATCATGTACACGCAGGGCTAGCTCAATATTTCGCACAATGCTTTGTCCACCCGAGTTATAATCAGTCAATATCAAGCCAAGCGACATAAAGCAGCGGGCTGATGGTGAACCCTTCGCGAGCAGACCAGATGGTTTTGACTCGTTCATTTAGAGGATTCTGCGCTCCACCCAGAGCTTCAATGACCTATAGGCGAACCAGACTGAATAATCTGTTGCGATACACCCCGCCTTCGTCAGAAAGAATCTGACTGGGTATTCCACAGGAAGAGAGCTTCAAAAGCTTACAGAACGCTAGAGCCGCGATGTTTCCTAATTTTTCCATGATCTGGAACGCCCAGAATAAGTCAACATGCCGTTGGCCGTACTCCCACTGTCGATCTAGATGGGGTTCGCACAATCCGATGCAAATGGCGAAGAGATCAGGCGTAGGACATTCAAGTCGATCCCGCTGTACTCAGCGTGTAAAAAGTCAAGGATCTTTTCATAGAAGAGTTGTTCGTTGACAAGACGAGCGAATCGTACTAGGTCCGCGAGGAGCACGTGTGTGATGCACCGCCAGGCGTGAGAGCAGCGCCAGAAGAGTCCGGAGTAGATGCTGAAGGTCGAACGAGAGCAGTGCTCCTCTTTCTGCTACTGCTGCAGGTCAAAGGGAGGGCCGAGATGAACTGGTGGATCAATCTAGGGGAATTGTGGGCTGAGTGCGATGAGGCGCGCAGATTCCTGGGGCAAGAGCGATGGGATGTCTGCAGCGGCGGAAACCAGGTCCTCTTGCTCTATCGTTTTGTCCAACATTCAGAGGATTATTTGAACGTAGAGGGTCTCCGTACGCTGCGTAGATGGCGTTCCATCTTCACCCTCTGGCCTCTGGCCCTGAGCTGGCAGCCACTCGGTCCATCCGCGACTCATCATGGCGCCCCCAGTCGGGTTTTCGATGTGCGCCGTTGATATGATTGGATCGTTCAAATCATCAATATCTAGCCCCATCCAGTTGCGGAGGCTGCTCGTTATCCAACGTAATGTCGACGACGTGTTGATTGCTCTTCCAATCATTAACATCCTTCCACGTAGGTGGTCAACCTCGTCAAGGAATACATAACATGATGTGATAGTCTTCCGTCGCAGCACCTTCGAAGGTGGGGTCCGAAACGGGTACCGTGGGTCCATTGCAGCGGCGACGACCGTGGATATGTAGCCTACGGCACCTGTAGCTGCAAAGGCAATCACAGTGGTAGTTACATGGGTGTTGGCCGACCAAAGATAGTTGCAGAGAGCGAGAAAGAATAGGTCCGACGACAAGAGCAATACAGTCGGCAAAACCTCTACCACGCTATCATGCCCCATGCTTCCGCCCCTGCCCACTTTCAGCTCGAAGCAGCGCCTGAAGCCTGTGAAACCCCGTCTGACCTGTGCGCTCATAAATTTGCAACCACTGCTTTGTGAGCACTGGTCCTGTGGCCGCAAGGATGCCAGTGCAAATACTTGCGAAGAAGGTATGATTCTGACGGACTGCCACAAGATCTGCCGCAAATGGTGGGTTGAAGTCGTTGGCATGGAGCGTGACATCTTCCGTATATTGGATGAGGGGTATTAGGAGGGTATTAGTCTGAGCTGAATCAGGAGCGGTGGTGCTGTTGAGTGTTAAGATGATGAACGCCATATTAACGGCAGAGAACAGGCCAGCCTACAGTACATTTCTATTGGATGGCCTGGTGGAATTAGTTAAAGGAAAGAAAGAAAAACGCTCACGAATATTAGTAGTACGTCAAGTTTGAAGTTTAAATGATTAAGCACGGCCCGGCCGAAATCGTCCACAAGCCCGTCACAGTGAGACCAGAAGTTTCGTATGTCACCAAAAGTTCCCAAAATTCCTGTAGAACCAGGTTGCCATTGAAGGTCCATCACGAAACGCGACACAGATGAGACAGCGGAAGACTGAGTAGAGTGGTTCAACTTCAAATAATGCCGTGCCTCACGGTGACTTGCGCTCATCAGCGCATCTTGACGTCGCCACGAGGTTTCAGTCAAGTTCAGGGTATATGGAAATTAAAAGGGTACAAATACAGCTAAAGGGCATGATGCAAAGGCTAGGATTGCAATACCAGGGGTTCCATTGTGCGGCGGAATTGGAGACTCAACTGTTCATCATCCGACCCTCACCCTCTCGATGCCGCTGAATGAGAATTCAAGGCCGAAAATCAGCTCGCTGTTCACTCTTTTCAGAGTGACTGTGCCTACACTCAGGGCGTATCACTTCTATTTGACAGACGACCTGAGGTCGATGGCGTCGCTATTGGCTTGGCCGCGTAACTCTTTCACAGGTAAGATATTTATTGAGTCTACTTTTCGACAAGCGTCGAGAGTCGAGCGAATGGAGGCATCAAAATATTTGAGGCTCAGTCGTTCTCCAAGTCCCATACCAGCGCTGGCAATGACCGCTGCCTATCGGTACGGGCCGTAAGGCAACATCTTTCGTCATTACTCAACCTTGATGTAGTCGTAAGTCAGCCTGATGTCTTCAGGGTGGTATCCTCCAGCGAGAAGCCATGTTACGAAGCGGGGAGGTATCATGGATGCTACGAATGCTCGCGTTTCCTCTGCAGTTCGGGGTTCTGGGGTTCTTCCTCCGTGCTGGGTGTTCTCTCGTTCGCACTTTCTCCATTTCTTTCTCCGGCTCTCAGTAGCTGCGGTCTTCTCGCGAAAGATCGGGTAAGAATCTAATCATTTGTGAGTAATCGAGTAAGCCCAGGCTCACTCGTGCCTTCCATGAGGTTTCGCGCCAGTGAGTGACTCTGTCACATATTCTATCTAGATTAGCATCAGCAGCAGACTGTATGGCGAGTACTGATGTACGGGTAAGCGAAGTTTCTTTTAGCTGGGTCTGGGACACAATAAGGTGGGAGGTTCGCCCTCATTGCCCACTTACCTACGATCGCTGATATCACTCCAACCCACTATATATACCTACTCCCTGCTACGCTGATCCTGAATAACCGTTTTTGATCAAGTGCTCAACCTACCACGCCCCCGATGTCAGATACGAAGCCCAAGCCTAAATCTGACTTCAACTTCCAGGGCTATCCCGCCACCAAAAAGAGACTTCTAAGCCTTGCAGACCGACTCGATCTCGCCGGAGGAAGTCAAGCATCAGGTCAATGGAATATGTGCGAAGCCCGTGATTACTGCAAGATGACAGTGAACAAAGAGATCATGGTCAAGTCGGCTTTGGAAATCGGGCCCAACGAGAACATGAAAATGATGGTCATCAATCCCTCAAAATACTCTCCTCAGACTAAGACGGGCTTGATGAAATTACGCGACTTGCTCGAAATGGAGGGCCCAATGCGTGACTATATCGCCGATTGGTCTTGAACTTTTGGAGTGTATCACCGTTGCTTTCACCGATGCTCGTCCATATGGTTATGCTGTTTGCCACTCCCGTTGCTGACGATTTATCAACCTTGGTATCGTTTTTACTTTGCTATTTCGTACAATATTCGGACCGTCGAAGGATTCACCATCCTTTCCGAGGTAACAGGCCCGGGTCGCGCTTAAGGGATGGACCTGTCAGAGTCGTAGAGAGGCCTGGAGACATCAAGCCACACCTTCAATCCAGGCCTTGCGACGCTGCAGCAGTCGCGGGTTAATTGAGTATAGGAAGACATGAGGTTTCGCTGGAATAGCCTGAGGGTTGAGTTTCCAGTGTGCCCCACGATCCTTTGTGCATCCACGCTTAATATTCATCTGTAGGAAATACAATGGCCTGAAGAACCACGCAACATCTGTTCCTCATCACGGCCTTATCTCAGTGTGTTATGGCGCCACTCCAAAAAAGGGGAAGAACGTTGAGGTTCTGTTGTCATCAAGCTCAGCCTGGTGTCTCGGATGGCGAGGTAAGGTCAGGCATCAGGGCTGGAGGTCTCGGTGATCTGTAGCATGAACCGGCAGTCGCTGATAGTCTTCCAGTCTTCACAAGTACCAAAACGAGATTCCGAGTCGCGGGAGCACGGGTCTCCAATATACTTGGTCCTTGAACAACGTGGGAAGCTTCCACATGCCGAAGACAGCCAGACTGAAGGTTTTGGCCAGGCAAACGTTCAACAGCCGCGCTAGATGCCGGCTTGTCTCGTAGCCTGGGTAAGCCTCGGGCACGGGTGGTTTAACGTTCAACCTGTAGACGATGGTGTACGATGCTTGGTTCGTGCTTTCAGGCACCAGGCGATTCTGCCGTGAGCTCTTGCCCCTAATTGCCTCCCCTCATCCGCACACCACGACCACGACTGGTGGTTCTAAACCCGCAACCCATGCAATGCTGCTTCTCATATACCTCCATAGGCTCAGGATCGCTCCTGGCTTGCTCTCCTCCCTTTCGCGTTCCTCTTTAGTCCAAATCACAACGCCGAGATTAATTGGGACGGACACAAGATGCTACTGTTCGATCTTCTCCTCAGCTTCCTCAAGTAAGCTTGTGTAGCTTGGTCGACCCCCTCCATATAGACTGAATATTTGGGCTCGCTCCGGACGTTCAGCTCGACAGCTGGTTTCATCTACCCAACCTATGCCACTTACAAGTGCTTGTCCCGCCGCCCGTCCTCAGAGCAGGAGCTCGAGCGATGGCTCATGTACTGGAGTGTCGTTGGATGTATCATCGCTGTAGAACATGTCGCCGAGTGGGCTATCCGATGGTAAGTCGTCCGTTTGGTGCAACAACTGGGGAGTAAAGCTCTCCATACAGGGTCCCATTCTATGGGTTCGTCAAGACGGTGTTCCTACTATGGCTGGCAATCCCTCAGACCCAGGTATGAGTGGTTGAGCAGGCAGCTTGCGCCCCTTAGCCGCTGACAATCCGCGTTGCTTTCAGGGAGCAACATACATCTATCAAGCCCACCTCGCCCCTTTCCTCACTCGTTATCAGCCCACGATCGATTCGCATCTGTCACAGTACAAGAAGAAGCTCTACAAGCACCTTCAAACCCAATTTCGTCTCCTATGGAAGCACATATCAGCGCTCATCGCCGAGAACACTGGGATCAATCTCAACAACGTCGATCCAGCGGCTTCTCCTCTGACGGAGGCGGTACAAGGCTTGGCCGGGTCTGGGCGTGCTACGGATACCGCGGGTCGACCGACCTCTGCGGCAGATCTTGATCTCAGCCAAGGTGCACGCGTCGCGCTTGGTCTGTGGAAGACTTGGGGCCCGACAGTCGTCAACGCACTGAGGCCGATTCAAGACGGAATGCCCACCTTCCCAACCGCAGGCGATCGGAGCGCGGATACGACTCCATCGTCAACTTCCGGTTTCGCAGTCACCTCATCCATACTCGCCCGACGACGTCAGCTTGAGGCGGAGCTCGCTGCTCTAGACGCTCTACATCCTACGTCAGGCTCATCCCCAAACATCCCGACCATACCGACGCCGTCGACGGGCAGCGGGTCCGACCATGAAAACGAGCACCCATCTCACTCGGAGTCGAGTGAGAACCTTGAGCAGAGTCAGTATCTTACAGAAGCAGATGCTCGAACGGTCCGTGATGGGAGGTTTGAGGAGATTGAGAGAGACGAGACTGAGAGTGGAGAGGAAGGAGACCGGGATGACCAAGAGATGCCAAATCCTGCGTCGCCGTCTGCTACCGGTTGGTGGCCAGCATGGAGTCGGAAGTCAGGCGTATATGAACATGTAAAGGCAGAGTGATGACATTGTCACTCGGTCACCTTATGACATAGTGGGTACCGTGGCAGATTTAACTTGTCATATGTATAGGAAGCTCGATGATGGACAGCCCATAGGTGTAGACAGTGAGGTCAGCGTCAAAGCTGCTTGCACCTGAACATCGTACGCTAGTCTAGAGGGTGATCATGTTTGACACACAGATCGTGCAATAAGCTCCATTCCAGCGGGTAGTTTATACACAGTGCATAAGTTTGGAATATCTCCGACGGGTCTGTTGACCTGTTCTCAATTCATCCGACGCTAATGTCAGAGGTCAGGTTGCTTGACATTGAGCAACCGGAGCAGCGCCCATTTTCTGCTGTTTTAGGCATCTTCATTAGCTAAGTATAATATTTACAGGTAAAATGAAGAATACTATCATGGCCTAATCGGTGAAAGCAGGTAGTGACGTGTCGGAAAGTGCACGTTGGTCTCTCAAACTAACTCAGAGGTAGGAAATTATAATCTTGGGTTATCAAATCACGCCACAAAACCCGTTAATACTAATAAAAACGCTGCTTTCCCTGTCCATAGTCCTGCAATGACGTTGGTAAATCGATATCGAAACCGGGATGTCTGTAATGTGGGTTTTGGAGCCTTACCTCTCGTATCTTATCTTCTCATCGTCTGCCAGCATCAAAAACCATGCGCAATCAATATATGGCCATTAATAACGAAACATCCGCGGGTCTGTATGTACTGTATGGGTTGTAGCTGAAAGAGTTGGGTAGTCGCAACGTCAGCCAGTCAATCAGTAAACTGGTGCAATGATAGGGCTTGGGCTAAGTGCACAACCGGGTCAGTTGGAGACTTTGGACCCCTAAGGACTTCGAAGAAGCTCGAAGATGAGCCGCTAGATAGCCAAAATGTAAGAGATGATGTTCAAAAAATTCATGAGGATAAGTCTACGGTTGACTCACCGCATGTGATCAATTTTTAGGCAACCCCACTCCCTCAAGGTAGGAAAACACATGATCAGTTTGTAAGTTTTTGATGATTTCCATCCCTATATCTAAAGCGACATTCAGCAAAACCGCCGCAGATATCGCCGAGAACACAGGCTGCTAACAATTGGTCTCTTTTGATAAAGTGGGTGTTGAATCCTGGGGAATGAGCTTGTAATGGTTCAACGATGTCAAACATAAGAGTTTTGGCTTCTTTCAAGAGGATGCGGAAAGCGCTCCTCCCACCCAAAACCAAGCACACCAGCGGCAACCATTGGGTAGCTCGTCTACGAATTCCCTGGGCGTCTGTTGATTCTATCCCTCGTTCGGTTGGGCGTCGGCTTTCCCTACCGACATGATCGTGACTTGACATCACAAGTAGAGCCTGGTTTTCACTCTTGCACCATTGCTACACCACCCGAAAGTTCCATCATATCCAAGTGGCATTCCGTGACGTCACGAGAATTTGCATCCGGCGGTCCTCAGCCTTCTTTCCTTTTGCCAACATTTGTTGGCTCACTCCACTCACTCACTTCTCTCCTCCCTCGAATATCTTTGATGTGCCTGTACGTTCCATCTGCCATGTTATTTTGTTGACCATTGCTCAAACAAAAGCCTAGCACGATCGTCTCCGTATATCCAGATTAGGAAAGAAGCCAATCTCCAGGCTTTCGGTGAGGCCACGCATCAGGACAGTATATTGTTTCTCATCCGTCATACGCCCAGACTAAGCTCTATCATATGGCCAAAAGAAAGGAAGGAAGGAAAAGGCACGCAGCGCAACGCAAATAAACGAGCATGAAGGGAGCATCAGAACAGACTCGTCGCAGCAGAAGGTGGAGAGGTCGTCGCCAGAGCAGAGGACATAGCCTTTTCAAGTACTTCCACTGCTTGTTGCCGTAGAGCTGGAAAACATAATTTTACGTTTTGATCCGTAGCCATCGCTGTGGCGGTCTCCATCACGATGTTCGATAGAACGTCTGTAGCGAGCACTCTCTCCAACAGCGAACGAGTTGGTTCGCGTAACCGCTGCTCCAGGAGGTCCGTGGAGCCGATCTTCACAAGTGCTATGGCCGCCCGGATTGCAAGAACTGCCTCGGTGGTCTCGATTGGAGGTTGTAATATCGACGTCGATACTTCTGAGCGCGGGGTCTCGGGCGACTCTTCGGCTGATTTGAGTTGCATTTCAATCTCCTTCGCGCGCTTCTCTTGCAAAGCAGGAGCCTGTTGTTCCTGTGAACGGGACACGATCTCATGAGCATTGATGTTCCAGAATCCGGATGGTCTTGACACACCTGTTCTTTTTCGAGTTTGCGCATGAGTCTGGCATTGGGTGGTCTGCTGTGCCTAGACACCCAGTCACCGACGAAGAGGGTGAAGAAAACAAGGAAAAGGCCGGCGACGACAGGGAGAGTGGTAAGGAGTTGATAACAAAGGTCGGGCAGCTCGACACTCCTGTTCCAGGTGTTCTGATAGGTATAGTCTATGACACCTGCCACAAAGAGTGCAGATGACCAACAAGCAATGGCATTGGGGCCTGTGACGGCGATGGCGAGGACTGGGAGCATCGGATTGAACCTGTCAAAATCGATCAGGTCGACAATCTCCTGATCGCTCATGGTGATGGCGATGACTGGAATATATTGAACGATGAAAATTCCGCAGACGGACATGCCAGCTCCGCCCAGCCAACAGGCGGAGGAGAAGGCTGTTGAGTTGGAGAGCGCCAAGATTGCCGCGTCCATAGTCGCCAGAAGACCAAGCTGTGAGGCCAATGTGAGCAGGTGACACCAGAAACTATCCCAAGACGATACTCACCCCGGTGGCAAGTCGATCCCACTCCCCCTGCTGGTCTTCTCGCCAAGCTTTCGCGTTGGATGCGTCGGAAGCATAGATGGCGAAGCGGTTGAAGTACGCCCTCCCCAAACCGAAGAAGAACACATAGTCGACTAGCCGAACGAGGAACATCGCTATGCATTGCGCTATGCGGCTCGCACAACAAAAGTTCGACAGCGTTTCGTGCAAGTCCGTTCCAGAAGCCACAAGCTGGAATTCTTTGGTGAAGTCCTTTCTGGGGCGCATCGGGAGAGGCGGGAGGGATAGAATTGCTGGTACGAGTGGTGGAAGCCTCAAAGGCTCTGGGGTCTGCTCCATGTCTGCTTCCGCCTTCTTAGCGGTAACGATCTTAT
>WSTV01000033.1:55122-67386 GCA_019632285.1 Tulasnella sp. 332 | reverse complement strand
TCTAAACATACCAACTGATGGGATAGGTCGAGGGTGACCGCGAAAGTTCAACGAAATGGGCCTGCGAATCTCTACACGGTAAGCTTGAATATCCATAGATATTGCGAATCCCATCCAACGGGTTCTTTGCTATTACAGTCGCCATCCGCAACCAGCATCCAGTGGGATTGATCCACCATATTTCTCGGATAATCCGATTCATAGGGAGCCCTAAGTGCAATCCGCTGCAACTGCGATTGTCTTCGATCTTTCCGTGTTCTTTAGGAAGTGATTGCCCAGCCTGGCGGTGAGAGCGTGGCAGTGGCTGTGAACCTCATGTTCGTGGAGATCTGAGATGGGAGAATGTCAGGATGCGCTACCGGCGGCGCTACCGGCTCACCTGTAAAAATTGGGGCGAAGGTTCTAATTCGCTGGTTGCAGTGTTCGACACGGAAGCTAAGGACAACGCAGCGACGATGCTTTACAAACCGACCTGCCACCATCACGTCTTGGCGCTTCCCGCAAGCCTCTCGTTTCATACTAGCTACCCTTTCTCAGCGTTGTATGCGGTACAATGCTTCAGAAACAAGCTTTGACAATGGGAGATCTTGGGCCAAACACGTGGCGTTTGAGTGGTCTGGCTCCACTGCGGGTTGCTATCACCAGAGTCCCCCACTACCCATCCTGTACGGGTCGTCGAGCACTCACATCGTACGTTCAAAGGTTATTATACCTGGAATCAGACCAACGACTACAGCACGGGTACGACCTGTTTAATTTGGAGGCTGATACTGGCAAGGGTAGTCATGGCGAAAAAGAAGCATACGAAAGACGACGAAAAGTCATAGGAAAAAAAGCACTAGAGCACCCAATTCACTCCGCAGCGGGTCTTAGGCTTTGTTGTCTGGAGGAAACGAGGTGCCTCTTGTGCTTGCAAAGGTGTCGACGTGGGAAGCCACGCTGATGCAACTCAGACTTAATGGCTTAGCTGAGGACACGTCCATTCGGAGAGCGCTTGGACAGCTTTGGGCTCGACAGATGGCGTTTGCTCCGTTTGGGTTACATAGCGAGGTATGTCGCTCCTTTTATCCCTTGTTTCTTCCATTTTGGGCCGCGGGGATCACGAGTGGAGCTTCGCCTGCTCGCAGGTCAGAGGCGATTATCAAAAGGACTGTTGTCCGTATTCCAGGAAGATATGCTAGATGCGGGAGGCATGTGCACAATTTCTCAAAGCACGACGTCAAAGCGCTCAAAGTTCTCAACTTAGAAGTTGGTCGCATGCTAACCACTATATTCCCCACAGGGTTGGCTACGGAGAGGGAAATAAGTACAGCTTCTTGCCAGAGAGAGGAGAGCCAGTAACTCGGTTAGGGATAAGCTAGATCCTTCGGAGTTTGGACGGTGGCTGTGTTTTCACCACAAGTGCGAAGGGTTTAGGAATCTCTTCGACGCCGCCCCAGCCACTGCACCTGAGTCTTGGCATCAACGCTGAACGAAGAGAGTAACCGGTCGACTGTTCAATAAGGGGATTCTTTGAACTGTTTCTTAGGCAGCTTTGAGCGTCCAGAACTACCTAGCTTGGCCTAGTCTAATGGTGGTTCGCAAGCCAAAACCTCAATTATCGTTTGCTTTACCCGAATTACCTTAATATATTGGACAGCGTGGCCCATGAGTTACGAGCGATATATCTAGACCACCGTAGGCCTTCAGAGTTAGATACACAATTCCAAGTATTTATGACGTAGACAGGCCGCTTTCGTCAGGGTGCAGTCACGGCCGGGCCATTCGCGGTTCGGGGTCTTACATGCTAGCTGCAAGTTTGCTGCCTTCATTTGTATACAAATAAGCAGTAGTGTCATGGAAATCTGCGCCAATCAATTCATACCAGGGCTGTGTAAGGAATGTTTGGGTGACTGGATACCGAGCAGTAGATCAAGCATTCCTGCGATTCATGTGCACCACAATCGACGAGTCAGGGGCACCCGGCTAGCTTCTGCTCATCTCACCTCTCCCCCGATTGTGCCCTAGGATCATACGATGCATTGATGAGGCCAACATTCCCACATCGCACAACGTGGAGAACTGTGTGTTATCCTCTCTCACGAATCCTGGCTTGGGACTTGATATCGCCGATTCACACCGATATGCATCAATGACCAGGCTATTGTAAGCTAGTCCTGGCTAGTCCGGATGCCCAAACGAGGGGTCAATATCCCGTTTTGTCCCGCGTGGATCCGTGCTGCGTGCCTGGTCCCTGGCGTTTTCGTTGTTCGCCGTTGCTCTGTCGCAAGACGACCAGGAGCCAAAAATGTCAATTAGAACCAAGGCCAGAGTCGCCCGTCCGAGTGGATGCCCGAACACCCATGGCAACTGCTTCTTCCCGCCGGAATCTATCCCCAAGGATCGGGAAGAAGTGATTTGGTCGCGAATGGACAACCATCTCCTTCTCGACGTCACACGCAAAGAAAAAAAAAAGGATGGGTTGGGCACCTAAGAATAAAAGACTCTATTCTTCCTACTTTCTTGCGATAAGCCCTTTCTTTTTTCCCCTCCTTTCTCTTCCTCTCTTCCTCTCTCTCTCACTGTGTTATTGATAAAGCTGGTCTTTTCCAACTGCCCGTCTCTCCTTTAATCTCACTCTCTACTTTTATTATTATCCACTCTCTTCAAGCCGCTTGACGCGTCATGGCATCTCTTAAGGTGAGTGATATATGCGATCGCTCACGAGTGTTGCCGCGAGCTCAGGCCAGCTGGCTCGGCGAGGGTTCGGACCCGTCCCTTCACCGTCATCATCAACCTTAAGTGGATGATGGGAGTGACGTGCAAAGCTGGCTTGAGCTTGGCTTGAGCAATACTACTCCTCAAGTCATGAGCTCCGCTGATTCCTGAATCCATCCAGTACGAAATCGAGACATGGGCCGCAGCTCTGGAAGCGTATGATGCCCAGGATTATGATTCGTCGTTGGACCTCTTCTCTGTGTGTAATTCTCTTGCTAGCCCAAGGTAGAATGAGCGTAGTGCTCATGTCTGTCATCTCATCAGAAAATCGCAGACAATTCAAAAATTTTCACCAACATTGGCATCATACACGCGTCCCTGGGAGAGCATGAAGCTGCTGTACGACAATCGCTCTGATCTTACTTTTCTGTGACTCGTATACTTACTAGGCGATGCCTCTCACTCATAGGTCGAGGCTTTCGCTGCGGCCACCTCCCTTGACAACTACCTCAGCATCGCTTATTTCCAGGCCGGCGTGAGTAACTTCCTGATGGGAAGGTATGATACTGCTCTACAAGAGTTCGAGGATGCATTCAAAGTTTTGAGAGGGCATGAATCCATGTCAGTGGATCTATTCTGGTGACTCATTCAGTGATGCTGTTGACTGACTCGAAATCTAATCGTACATAGAAACTATGAGCAACTTGGATTGAAGTACAAACTACATAGTGCTGCTGTTCTCTTCAACCAGTACGTCACATCCCATGTCCTCTGCGGAGTTGGAACCCCGTCTCACATTTTTGGTCCTCTCTGAAAGGGGCATCACCATGATCAATCTGGGTAACCCAGATCGTGGGATGCAGCTCCTCAAAGATGCGCTTGCACTCAGGGCCATCGACGATCACGACGTCATCGCCGATGCCATTCAAGACCGTGGCGATGGTTACACAGTATTTTGCATCGTAAGCCTCACGCCCATCAGCCTCTCCTCAAATAATCTACCAAGACTAATATTCTTACTCAATACAGCCCGTGGGAACATTATATCGCCCCAATGAGAAGAAGATCGCCAATATGAGGGCTCGAGACTGGATGGGCAAGGCTGTGAGCTGCCTCCTCACCCAATTTATGAACCGAACAAACACACTCACGCACCCTGCGTCTTATTGACAGAGACTCATCACCGCGACCAACTCCAAGGATGAGCTTAATTCCTTCACTGCCCCGATACGTACCGCTCCCCCGCGCCCCGCCCCTCCACCACCTCAAGCAGGTCTGTTTAGGTCCCGTTCTATCGCGGCGGCTGGCTCCGCAAGTCAACCACAGGATGTACCTCGAATCACTCGGAGCGCTACGGTTGGCGGCCTGCCGCGTGAACTAGGAGACTCGCTGACAGTCACGAAGCGGCCAGTGGTCGTCTCACCCCTCGATACATCCTTCGCTCCGTCCCGCCCTCTCCAGCCTGCTCCGCCTTCCGTCCCACTGCCTCTGGCTCCGGCAGAGCCTCTCCGAATCCTGAGCAGATCCAAGTCCCAAAACTTCCGTCCTGGAGCTGATGATGGATCCAAGGGCCCTCCGTTGGCGCGCCGTCCCACCTTGAAGATGAGCAACGAACCTGCCATTGAGTACCCGCCTTCTCCACCATCGAGCCAGCGATCGGAATCCGTGTCTTCCATGGCGTCGTTGAAGGGACAGCGTCTCTTGGCGGCGGTTGAAGAGGATGCGAAGACGGATCGGTTCGGGAAGAAGTTGATGGCCCCACCGGCAAACGTACCAGAGGATGTCGAGACGCTCTCGATGATGGGCGACGTCTACGATGGATACATGAACTCGGGAGACGAGGACTATTTCGGATTGGATAAGGCGAAGGGCTCGAGTGGCAAAAAGTCTTCTCAACGTCGTCAGGACTCGAGCGCGAAGATCACAACATTGCCGTCTGGTCCTAAGACCTCCCCACCAAAAGTGGTCGTCACCCGCCCGACTCGATCGAACACGTTGCCAGATGTTCGAGAGGGCTCAGCTCTCGGCCTCACTTCCCCGATTATAGACTCGAGTGCCAGCAGTGTGTCTGGATCGTCCATGTCTTCCGGTGAAAATCTCCTGCTCCAGCGAATTCGAGTCAAGGTACGCTCATTGCCATCGCCCCAACCTCTAGTTCCTCCTGGATGTTTTGCTGACAGTTCATTACCGGTCCTCCTTCTCAGCTTTACCATAAGGACGACATCAGAGCCATGCTCGTCGCACCTTCCGTGTCGTTCTCCGAGCTGCGCAAACGTGTCTGTGACAAGTTTGAGCAGCCGCTGTTAGGGCTGAGGATGAAGTTCGAAGACGAGGATGGAACGAGGATGAGCATCCGCGACGACGAGGACTGGGAGATGGCTGTCGGCGCCGCGAGAACGCACATGAAGGCGTTAGGCGGCGGACTCGGTGAGGGTAAACTGAGTGTTTGGTGTGAAGAGGAGTGATCGGTTCGGCGCTATGTCTTCGATTTATTATTTCGTTCGTTATTTCCTTTATTTTGCCCTCCCCTTCCTATGTCGTTACATTTTTATATGGGTATGGACCTTGTCCTGCTCATCTGTACTATAGCGTAGACTGGCACGCGAGGCCTCCCCCCTTCAGAGAATATTGTCCAGGGCTTGCACACCGCACAAATCTAGCAATGAATTCGGAATGCCATTTCGGTTCCAAGATTGAAATTTGAAATAATCAACGAAAGACGTGGAGACCAGAATGTATACATAGGTCATTGAATCAAAGGAATGAAAGAAATACTCAAACGATGGCCCCAGACACGATACAATTCACTTAATCACTTCTTCGCCCTCGTCCTCAACGATCTACTCACGGCAGTAGCGTTCTTTTCCTGGGACGCGGTCGCCCTAGTGTTGGACGGGCCTATCACAGGCGCCGAATGCGGGGCGACCTTCCTTACTGGCTTGAGCTTCGTCTTGGGGATTTCCAGTTGTGCAGGCGCCGAGCCTGGAGTGTTCTCCTTATCACGCCCATCAGAGACATTCCGTGGATTGGAAGTACGACGGCCTGCAGCCGTGGTGTTGGTGTTTCCAGTCGCCGTGGTCGCTGAGGGAATCCTCCTGGGTACACTTGTTGATGGCACACGAGATGCAGAGACCTTCCGCGCAGTCGGACCGGTCTCGGCTGGCCGCACCAGCTCTTCTTCCTCTTCTTTGACAGCAGCCTTACGACGTTTCCGAGGGCCCGAATCTTCCACCGTTGCATCATCATCTTTCACATCGACAGGCTTGGCCCGTGTACTCCTCTGTACTCTGGTGGCGCTTATAGAGACCTGCTTTGCCTTGCCAGCTGTAGCAGGTGCGTCGATATCATCGTCCTCTTCGCTTGGTCGCTTGCGCTTGCCAACAGTGCCAACAGGAGCGGGAATCCCACCCGCCCCACGAGAAGGCCCAGCAATATAAGGCTTCGCTGCTGGAGCAGGAGGCGGTTTCACAAATCTTCCCCGGGTCGTGACGGGTTTCGCAACTGGAAGGTCATCTGCGATCGGCTCAGAAAGTGGAGCATTGGTCGCCGAGGCTGTTGGACGAGCGGATTTCGTAGAAGCAACAGCCTTCGGCACAGTCGCCTTTGGAACGGGGCGCCTAACCACTTTCGTACGAGACGCAGCCCCTTCTGCTTCATCTTCAGTATCGACGGTCTTCGCAGTGCGTGCCGATCCTTTGGGAGGCCCAGTCTGAGGCGGGGCCCGGAGCTGCCCAATACGAGAAACGGAGCGCTTGACCGGTACAGTCTTCGGACGGGCGACGGCTATGGGTGCAGGCGAATCAACATCCATCTCCTCGTCTTCATCTTCGGAGTTCGAATGAGTCCTCTTCGGCGCCACTGTCGCTGACGGGGTCCGCTTCTTGGAAGGGGATACAGAAGATCTTGTCTTCGCCAGCGACGGTCGAGACCCTGGGGAAGGTGCTGTGGATGCTCCACGGCGAGCACGCGTCATCGGCGGTGATACAAGGGTCTCAAGGATCGGCGCCGGAGTCTTGCTTCTGCTCCGGCCACGTCTCACTGCGGGCACCAGAGGAATCTCTTCCTCCTTGACTTCGGCCTCAATCTCTAGCTCCTCTCCGACTCGCGATTTCTTCTTCGCACTCCTTGTAGCTGAGGACTGAGTGGTGGAGGGAGTTTTAGTCTGCTTCTTCCCTCTTGTTGGACGCATGGGAGATATTTCGTCGACCGCAGGTTGCACATCTTTCTCTTCGTTGACCTGATCTGACTCATCCTTCTCCACTGGCTCCGGCTCCGTTCCGATCTTGGCCTCGTCTTTATAGAAATGCTCGACCAGCGGGCTAACCGGAGCTGACGGGACATGCTCTTCTGGATCCGCTTCCGTGATATCCACCTCCACCTCCGCATTGCCACCAACAGACGCCACTGCTCCGCTGTCCTCATCAACTGCATCTTCAACTGCTTCGATTGAACTATTTGATTCCGTAGAGATCGTTGACGCGTCTGAAGCTCTGGACGACGCTTGGGTGGACGAGCTCTGTGTGTCCTGAAGAAGCTTGAACGTTAAAGGACCTACTTCTTCGACATCATTGGCAGCTTGAGGAAGGACTTTTTTGGCCGGAGACAAGGGACCACCCAAGCTCAGCCTCGTCGAGCGATAAAGACTCTCTCGTTTGGCGCGCTCCATATTCGCCTTGAGCTGCTCGAAGCCTCCCAGCTTCTGCTCCTCCTCCTCGTCCTCCTCGTCCGTGAGATCGCTCTCGAGTGCTGCTTCACTTCCGCCGACAAGGAAAGGGTTGTCATTGGTAGTCGAAACGTGCGGGCGGGTCCCAGGCGTCGATGGAAGGCCAGTAGAAGCGCCAAAGCTCTTCCTGAAGATCGACGATCGTCTCGCAGCAATACCGCTACCCATGTGACGTCGGGGCTCTGCATCCAATGCAGCCAGCAAGCTCTGTCTCTGCTTCGTCCTTAGCTCCTACATAACATTGGGACATATTAGTCGACTCTTTAGCGGATATAGTCCAAGCTCGCAAACCTTTTGCTGCCTAGCCGACTCCTCGTCCACTTCGTCCTCTACTTTCGCTATAGAATCCTTGAATGCCTTCTCCGATTCCTCCGTTGCCTCTTCCTCTAAAGGCAATCCTTGCGCTTTCATATCGAGGCTCAAATCCAGAGCTTTTACAGATCGTGAAGGCTTTCCAAGGAAGGCGGTCCTGAGGCCTGTTGGGGTAAGACGGTTTGGATTGGCGTAAGGCCGTGCGACGGTGTTTGTTGTCATGGTTGGTGCGCGAACAATTTGAGGTGTGAGGAAGTTTGCCTGGGTCGGTTAATGGACTCGGATGAGCATTTTCAGATGAAACTTATGAAGGGAGAGATCGTACTCACGAAGTTGGCCGGCTCCGCAGGGTCAATACTCTTCCCCTTTCCCGTCATGTTCCCAGTTTGACAGGTAGCCGAATCCCATGTCTTCAAGACCGGTGGCGCGGGTTTAGAAAAGGAACGTGGCTGCTGTGAATCTTGCAGAATTGAAGCCGTTATAGGCGTGGGTTGTAACTGAATGTCTTCTGTCTTCGCGAAGACCGCTGTCGCGGGTGACAGAGGCCGCGTTATAGAAGTCTCGCCGACTGAGGGTTGTGCAGATGGCGTCTATAAAATACGAGATATTGATCAGCGTCAATGCTTCGATAGATGCTGGATAGGGCGATGAAGGACAATAGCGTACCCTTCCACCGACTGTATCTTGTTCATCAAAGGCACTCTCCTCATGATCGGAGTCTGTATCATGCCCAGGCTCTAGGGCTAAAGCGGGACTTGACATTCCTTGTTTGCTCTTGCCTGGCGACAAGCTCTTTCGCATGAATGAGGGCACTAGATTCCCAAGCAGATTTAATGTACCCTGAACAACTCCTCCTGGCGTAGATGAAACCTACAAGTCATTCAAGATAAGTTAGCACAACATGTAATCATATCGTATGACTTCAAAACAACTCACCTCTTCCTCATACTCTTCATACTGTTCCTCCCCCTCGGCATCCTCTTCGCCTGCATCATCCTTGTTGTGACGAAGCTCTCTTTCAGGACTGACGGCTTCCTCGACTTCCATCTCCTCCTCAGCTTCCTCTTTCTTCGTGTTCATCGCTTGAACATACGCTTTATGCGCGCTCCGCACTAACACCGCCTTGTGGAGGCTGGGTCTGCCTTGGCTTCGCTTCTTTGTTGGGGTTCTTGGTGGGGTATAGCTAAGTTGCGAGTTGGTAGCGGCAATGGGATCCAGCCCAGACGCGACGGCGGCACGATATTCATAACGAGGGTATAATCTGCTTTGGGGGAGCTGGCCACGGCCGGGAGTTGGCGGGATGGTGGAGAGAGGTGGTTCACTCGGCTGGTCGCAGGAGCGCATGGAACTGACCGAGAGTATAGATGACGATGTGCGATTGAGTGGAAGCTGGGGAAGGGTCGGAAGTGCGACGGCCTGGGGGAATTTATATCGGTGTTGGAGCGTGAAAGGTGGCGCGGTGAACGTAGTTGCAGATGGGGTTCGAGATAGCTGGGGAGTGAAGAGGCGTGGTGCTGGACTGCCATGGCCGCTGAATGCGTTGTGTGTTGGGCGAGTCGGTGTATTTCGAGCAAACTGAAGGAAAAATGACGTTTTATCGATCAATATTACCCAAGATCTGGATTGGCCAGAACGTCGGCTTACCCTTTCGTCTACCTCATCCGTCTCCTCTTCTTCTACTTCTTCCAACGCGACAAGTGCTCGCTCATCCTCATCACCTGTCCTCCTGGCAAAGGGATTTTGGAGCACGCTGGCATCGCTGTACTGCACACCATCTTCCACTACAGCGACCTGATTGCTTTCCACAAAGGTAACCTGCTCATGCGGGGCCTCTCTGTACGGTCGAACAGGAGATTGTAACGCGCGAAGGTCCAGGGCCTGGCTGGTCACGATATTCGGGGTGAGGATGACAGCGGAACGGATCATAGACATTCGTAGGGATTTGGAAGATGCGTGACGAGGGGTCTGGTAGTTCGCAAGTCAGACGCATTTACGATGTGAAGGTGGAGCGAGGTACTCACTGCTAAGAGCTGGGAACGAATTTCACGTGGGGGGTACGTAAATTCGAATAGTTTCTTCCATATCATGAATCGCGACGAGTTGTTGAGACAAACGGTCTCGCCTGGAGGAACGTGGGTGTCATCGACAACAACGCCGCCTTGACCTGTGACTTGCAGATATGCCTAAGCATGGGAAGAGGGGTTATCAATAGGATGATACGGACAGTCTGAGGTGGCGAAGGACCAACTTTGCCATCTTCAAAGTACAGCGTACAATGTAGCGGATCCACAGCGTGGAAGTACATTCGTATGCTGCATTTCGGATCTCTGGATGATAACACATCGAGTTCAACAGAGTCAATGCCATGTCGGTCTGGATCGACACGGGACGTAATCGTACCTGCCAAAGGTCGTTCTTTCGTCGTCGACGGGGTACGAGGTCACAGATTCGAACGTGAGTTTCCGGACGAGGGCGACTGTTCCGTATCGTCCAACAGTGTCCATGTCGTCCATGATAGCCAAGACAATGATGCCGGGCGGAGAAACGGGGCCGTGATGGTTGGGTGAATGAAAGGTGAAGCGAACTTCCGTCCAGATTGGGACCACAAAGACAGACAAAGAAAACAACGCCACAACTTCCTTATTCTCCTATCGACACGTGATTTAGGTTGATATCAATACCTGATGGATTGTACGCTTGTGCTACTAATAAGCACGGAATTGGCTTGGCCTGATAGTATGCTCTCTGGCCCTCTTGTAGTGCACCATGTTGATGAGATCGTGCATGCTTGTCCTGTAAGCCCGAACATGTGATTTGAAATGTATCAACCAAACGTCAGAATCAATCTATCCAGCTCAGATGTACATCAACACGTCAACCAAGTGGAAGAGGGACTAACATGGCAATACCTCCATGAAGGCCCTGCGGATCTTCGGCTCTACCCTCACTAGCATCCCAGAGTCGAACCGGATACGAACCTGACGTGATATTTCGAACCACTGATGTCTAAACCGCTCATGGGTGCATATTGCACATCCGAGATTAGTCAAATTGTAATGTGACCTATGCCGCCTCCCTCGTTCGTCTGTGATGTTTCGACAGGACCGAAACGTTGTTCATATTCAAACGGCTTCCACTTGCATGGGATGTGACATTGCCTCGTCGACTGGATCCACCTTGATCCTACCCTCGGCATGCTTGGTCTGGGATTTCTCTGGGCTTTAGATGGCGCCCCTGTGCGAATTTGAAAAGCATTGTTGCTGGATCGCTCAGGTCTCCCATTGACTTTGCAGTCATATATCCAGCACCCTATCGAAGGGCCACGGAAATGCGTCTTCTGAATAGAGGACGCTCATCATAAAGGTAGAACATCTGATCACGAATCGCGCCCTTGATCAAATGGGAATTCGCATTTGACCTGTGGTCCAACACGTCCCTGAGCAGCGCCTGGGTTACTGAACCCGTCTAGACACTGCGGTCATATCAAGATTATGCTTCTATAGTCAGACTCCAGAGCGCTCTCAAACGTGTTGCATTTTTGACGTATAGACCAAGGGCCTCAAACAGATCCAAGGATGACTTGAGGCATGGCATGTCGCCTATGCTGGGAACGCTGTGGTGCCACAGGAGGCCATCAGCCGGCGTCATCGCTGGACAACGTTGCCTTCGGGATTAGCCATCTTCGCTCTTGGAATATTCAGGGTAATTAGAATAAGAGGCCGTCGAAACAAGGTTTACACTTACGAAATAAGAAGTGATATGAAGCTCCACGTTTTTCATAGGTCTTTCACTTTCAAAAGACGCGCTCTGCAGCATGAGTGGAGTACAGGTCCACGCAACAATTCCTGCAGCCATCAAGATGCAGGGCATTGTGGTTGACCCTGAAATGACACCCTTCCACCTTGTGTACATCTGAACCGCACCAGTTGTCCATCTTTTGCTCACTTTGCTTCTGTCTTCTTACTCCACCTTAATTTAAACCACCACTCTCCTTTTCAAGCAAGAATAGCTGTTCTATTGCTATGGTGGCCACAGTCATCTGGGCTGTCTTTCTCGCCCTCTGGCCTAGGCCAGTTGGATCAACGATCTATGTCCAAAGTTGTAACGTCTTGCAGTGTGTTTCGCCCAACCGAAGACTTCGGGGAATTCAACCTTGGATGTAATGATCTCAGCTCAGACCCTGCCTTCTGCTCATACCTCAGGAAGGCCGGAGACAATCCCAATGGCGCATATTGCCCCTTTTCGAAATGAATGAGAAAGCGCAATGAATCATCGTTGAAGCGTTCTCGCGTTCTTTCTACTCCTGTCCATTCTATCCCAGCTCATTCCAACTGTAATCGAGGGGTCCAGTTCACTAGAGGTTCCGGTGTTTACTTACGGATGTGAACGTTCTTCTAGAATCCGCCATCCTGGATAATTTGACGCGATATACGGTTTGAAGATCAACTTCGATACTTATCGGATCAACGTTCGCTTGGGGGGTTGCCGTCCTGTCCTCTGGTTCATCTTGCTGGTACCTAAATCCCTTCCTC
>WSTV01000033.1:22981-40792 GCA_019632285.1 Tulasnella sp. 332 | reverse complement strand
ACCTCCTCATCCATGACACCGGAATCACCCATCTTCCGCGTAAAGGGAGAAACGAGGTGGTAATGGAGGTTGTCGACGAGCTTGGCGCGTGCTTGTCGGCGGAGGAACCGGGACGAGAGCATCAAACACCATGAGCAGGTCAAGGCGGAGGAGAAAAAGGCCAGTTCTCCTCAAGACGCCGAAGCTATGGGTGGCGTTGTGTAAAGAAAGGGCATAAGATGAAAGGCGAAATACCAAAGAGGTAGAAAAAGAGTGGGGAAATGAGGAGAAAGAGCCCCAGAAGCGTGAATGACTGGGCGAAGAGATCGTGCTGAATTTCAGCTCTCACCCTCGAAAGGGTGAAGCGAAATTTCACCCTTTTTCACGACTTCAAAAGGTGATCCGGGGTGATCAGCCGGTCGGTAGCATTGTATTTTCCCATAATACAATACATCTGTATTAATGAATGTGATCGAATTTTCAGCACTGCTGTTACTACACGCTCTAGTGGTTCATTGTCTCCAGCATCAACGGGCTCCTGATCCGCGTGCACCACCCACAGCACATTCCCGAACAGTGCAAGCAGCCAAGAACACCTTTCAATCCAATTTTCAGAGGTGCTGAAACCCGGCACAATTGTTGATGGACATGGCTCCGCATGCGTCCAAGGGTGCAGGGTATGATGGTGCCAGCCATATGGATCCGACGAGCAAACGAAATGTTGAAGTCCGAAATCGAACAGAAATCGAACGTGAGAGTGGTCCAATGAAACCGTCCGCCAACGCCAACTGCCTTTGCTCAGCCTCGATAGGCTACGTCTCTGCACTTCAGCCCGATGATGCGCTGGTGCCGCTATATCGAAAATCTTTCTGTTTTCCATTTTTTTTTCTTTGTGTCCATGACTCTCTTTACACTCCTCAGACTCTGCTCCCATCCATTCCAGTCCTCGACTTGCTCATTGAATAGCCACGGTTACCATGAACCTGGGGGCTCTAACTACCAACCCTCAGAAGTAAACAGAGGTAGCATGCAACAAAGGTGCGCGAGTTAGCACAGGTTCGCTACTGTAGCCCAAGGAGCCACGACTCTCCGAGAGTCAACTGCCGACATTCCCGTCGTTGAATCCTCAGTTAAGATCAAGAACCTCCTAGCTGCTATGGATGGTAAGCTGCTATCATTTATTCGATATCCGTCTGTTCTTGCTGACTGATCGTCATTTTAATGTACGGCCGGATTAAGCACGGTGACTGCACAAGGCAATTGCTGTAGGGAATGTGAGTTGATTGCCACGCTTGCCATTAGTTTTCAGAATCAGTATTGACTGATCTTCACTTGTCTAATAGCCTCGTTTGTCAGAATCGTTTTGAACTCGCTTCAGCAGCGATTGGGTGGTAACACCTGGCTAGCAATGCCCTAAGAAGCCACATGGGTCACAACAATGTGGAGGTATAAGGATCGCTAAACGCGCCGCGAACGTGGATACGACGACAACGGGAATCGCTCATCTACAGGGACGGAGGCCGGAACTAGCGAGGCTCTAGTGAAGGAAGTAGCGGACAGGATTCTAGTTTTCAGCCTGAATAGTACTACAAACACAATGATTTGACAAGATCCAGCATAATCCATAATGTAATATTCAGTATTGGCGGGCTATGATCCCTGCTGGGTGCTTTTCGCTCTTCATCGTGATAAAATTCGGGAAAGCTTGCGGCCAGAGCTTACAAAATAGGAGGACGAAAACATACAAAACCGCGCGTGAATTTCATGCCGGATATCATGTTTTGCCGGGCTGAATATCACCCCTAGTGAGTAATTATCACTGCTAGCTGGCGTGTTATTCGCTCCTAGGGATACTAATTTCAAGGGTAAAATTCATCCTAGCAACTTTGACCAGAGATATAATGGATGACGAAAAGAGGCGAAAGAGAAAGTCCAAAAACCCCAATGCTAGAAAGACAAGAATTAAAAGAAACACTCATCTGACAACAAAGATTCAATCGCGCACATGCGGCCAGCAGGTCCAAGAGATACCGCCACCGGTGAGCTGTTCGGCGACTTGGGGTTGGTCGAGGTGTAGATGGTGTGGGTGTTGTTGACGTGCTTGACGATCAGTGCTGAGAGCGCATGCCCATCCTCTTCCGATCTGGACGCCCTGATCGCGCTCGACTCCGAAGTGAAAGACGAGAGCGACGACCAAAGGACGAGAGCTGACGGGCACGACATGCTCCTCGGAGTCTTGATGGGCGTTGTGCACAAAGGGAGCGATGGGAAGTCCTGAATGGCGATCAAGTCCGATGATTCGACCCCCGTAGATGATCTAGGAGGAGATGTAGATGCGAATGAAGTACGGGTGATAGGCAAGCGCGCCGCACACCTTGGTCTGGCCCACTCGTCTAATCAACATCCTTGGCCTCGAACGTGCTCGTCACGGATAATCTAGATTTCATCTGAAAGAAAAAAAAAGGCCAAGGTGGCGAAATCAGTGTAAAAGGACCAGAGGTGTAGAATCAAGGGGGAAAAGAAGTGACGAAACATTCCTCTCCAAGCAGTGACGTCCGCTGCGTCCTCGTCGAACGGCATGAAAGATGCAGCGGGATTAGGCGAGGAGTGAGGGGAATGTATCGACCTAGCACGGCGCGCAGGAGGGGAGACGACGGGGAGATGCTCAACTCGATACTAGGGAATGGCACGTCCCCAGTGACTGTCGTCGTACCAAAGGAGTACAAAACCTCGACTTCTCTCAGTGGCGACGAGACCAATGGCTTTCCAAACGCATCTTGACACTTAGGCTCCTTCCGAGACGAGTCCAAATCCCTTGGTGGGAGCACAGACTTGGGCGACGTCGTAGTCTCAGCGAGAGACCATCGTCGACGAAGGGCCCGCTCCTCGATCCTATCCATCATCTCGCGGTGATTGGCGGCGTCCTGATTGTCTTTGCGAATGAGGTCGATGAGAACCGAGGAAAGATGTCGGATCTGCTGAGTTTGAGGCGATGCCGCCGTCGACGCTCGGGGTGATGATCGGTGAGCGGAGAGAGGAGCAGGCGAGCCGGAACAGGAAGATGGTGTCAATGCGGTTTTCTTCGACGGAGCGCAGTCTGCGCCGCAGTCGGAGGGGACGTCAGCTGCGAGTGGCGTGTCGTCTTGATCCTTGGGCGTCAATGACAGGCTTTCATGTCTACTGCTTCCGTTTGACCACGACTCCTCATCCTTGGACACCTCTGAGATCTCTGACAGAGCCTTCCTCAACATGCTCCTCGCCATGTACGCGACGTATCCACCAACGGCAGCGAAGCCGCCAGTACCAGGCTTGGAGTCCCCATACCTTTCTTCCTCACCCATAATATCAGAATCACGCATCTTCCGGGTCAAGTGAGAAGCGACATGGTAGCGGAAGATGTCGACGATCTTGGCACGCGCCCGTTGGCGGAGGTACCGGTACTGCGCGACGGGTATAGAAGGAAGCGTCTCGCGTTTGTTGGAGGGGTGGAAGATATGTTGGCGGTGATAGACTTGGCGATTGGCGACGGCGTCACGACGATGGGTGGAGGAGAAGTATGAGGAAGTGTTGGCGGGGATGGAGGCGCCTTTGAGGCTCGGGGTCGCTGGAGGGTTAATAAGGGTCGTAATGAGGGAGGAGAAGAGTCTCGATGAGATGCGATGGTGGTTGTGCCTTCTGATCTGTATTGATGAGGTGGGAGAGGATAACGAGGAAGAGGGAGAGGAAAGATCGTTAGCGGACCGTGCGTGACCCTGAGTGTTGGTCTTGGAAGGCGATGTGGTGGCCGCGGCCTTCTTCTCTTGGTCGGCTTCGACACCGCTCATCCTTACACATTCCATAACATCCTCAAGAGCCTGTTTGAGGCCTTGAGACTCGTTGACGCTCCACTCCATGGAGCGACTATCAACCCATGCGACGCTGACGATCTGGCGCGCCAAGTCGAAGGTGACTGAGTCGATGAGGAGGTGGAACCCGACGGCCTTGTCGAAGGCTAAAGGATTGCGAGGAACGGGGAGGCGGAAGTCTTGGCAGGAGACTAGCTGCGAAGAGTAGAAGTGAGGGAGGGAGAGTGACGATGGCGGGGCATGCCAGTTGAGGGAGAAGATCACGGTCGGCTGGGACGGGATCGCGGGGATGATACGGAGATTCATGATATGTAGATGCGTGGAGGTGTTGGAGATGCTTGGTGGCTGGATCGTAGGATGTTGCTTATCATGGAACAGAGGGGTATAAGTTAAAATATATCCAAGCAATGTGAGGGAGACTGCGCTCTTCTCAAGGTGCACTTTACCTGCTGCTGAATGTGCTGTGGTGTTTCCAATGTGCTAAAAGAACGCTCCACACTGCCAGACTTGCGCTCATTTTGCGGATGCGCGCTTTGTTGCAACCAACGTGTGGTCGGTCCGCAAAAAGTGCGCCCTAGAGTGATAAGAACGTACTTGGGTTGGTGAAGATGCTCACAGGGCGATACGAATCTTCCCTCTCGCTCTGGCTCGATACATCGTCCGTTCTTTTCGAATGTTACTGCAAAGCACATCTAGATCTGATGGAACATCGTCACGTCAGACAAATGCCAGCCACCTAGTTAAGCGTTAGGAGTCTCACTGTATTAAACGTCAATCAAAGCCTTTATACTATGGTGTGAACTGTTGTTGGGCGCATCGTCTCATGGGCACATATATGAACCTGTCGTCAGGGAGGATAATTGATATAGCGGATTTAAGATTACCAGGTTGAAATGTCATAATCGCAGGCGCAGTAGCCTTTCCAAGCGATGGACGGAATCGAGAACGTCAGGGCAGATGCTGTGATTGGGTATGGGCCGTATCGAGGTCGTGTGAGGAACTTTCCATGCAGTCTCCGCTGTTCTCCTCATCGATAATGCCGCCGCCAAAGCTACCCACCATCTCTGCTATTGATATCATGACCAAGGGTGGAGCAGATCCCGTCAGATTAATGATATCCGCTTTGAAGGCCAGAGATTTATCGCTCCAAGGTTTAAGTGACGGTTGTTCAGAAGGCATGAAGGCTGCGTGAGGACTGAGCCGCAGTGAGTCTTCGGAGTTCGGAAGTGTAGAAGGCTCGAGTTAGATCATCAGAGAGAATGAATGTGCTAATATTAGTGATTACAAAAGGAAGGAAGGAGATGGTTTTCAATCTCTACGATACAGATACAGCAGGTGTGAGGAACAATTTTGAAAGAAAAATGATGTGAGAATACAGCACATGCACAACAAGAAGAGAAAAAGCGACTCTGAAGCGAAGAAATGAAAAGAGGAAAAAGCAACCAAGTGCCGAATGACAAGTCAAGTCAAGTAGGAAAGAAGAAAAGAACGCGCTCGCGCGGGGTGGCATATTGAGAGTTGTCAGCATATGCAGGATCCAGACCCCGACCAGGATGAGAGCATAAAACGCCATGAGAGCAGGTCAAGGCGGAGGAGAAAAGGCCAGTTCTCCTCAAGACGCCGAAGCTACGGGTGGTGTTGTGTGAAGAAAGGGCATAAGACGAAAGATGAAAATATTAAATGGGGTAGGAAGGGAGGAAAAGAATGAGGAGAAAGCGCCCAGTCTCAACTCGAAGATGAAGGGAGAATGCGTGATAAGATGGCGAAGAGAGGGGAAGAGAGAAAAAGTCCAAAAACCCAGAGGCTAGAGAAAGGCAAAAATTGAAAGAGACGCTCATCCAACCACGAAGATTCCATCGTGCACATGCGGCCAGTAGGTACCAGAGATACCGCCATCGGTGGCAGCAGCATCCCGACCAGAGACAGCCGTCGCAGTCTGCAGCTCGAGCTCAAGCCCACGGACCATGTTCTGCTCGTCCTCAGTCATCCTCTGGAACGTCGGGCTCGTCGGTGAGCTGGTCGGCGATTTCGGATTGGCCGAGGTGTAGATGGTCTGTGTGTTGTTGACGTGCTTGACGATCGGTGCTGAGAGCGCATACCCATCCTCCTCCGAGCTGGACGCATCGGTGATCTCCATCTCCTCATCCTCATCGCTACTCGACTCCGAGGAGGAAGACGACGGCGAGAACGAGATGACGAGAGCTGCCGGGCACGACATGCTCCTGGGGGTCTTGGTGGGCGTTGAGTACGAAGGGAGCGACGGGAGGTCCCTGATGGCGATCAAGTCAGATGACTCGGTCTCGGTGGGGGATCTAGGAGGAGACTTAGATGAGAAAGAAGTAGAGGGGGAAATGGGCAGGAGCGCCGCGCACCTTGGTCGGCCGCTCGTCTTGTCAACATCCTCGGCCTCGAACGCCTTGGTGGAGGTAAGCGTGAAGGAGAGGTGCTCGTCACGAATGATCGGGATCTCATCTAGAAGATAAAATATAAAGTCAGTTATAAAGAACAATGTGTAGAACAACCTGGGGGAGAAAGATGAAACATACCTCTCGAGTCGGTCACGTCCGCGGCATCCTCGTCGAACGGCGCACCAGAGGCGGTCTGAGCAGGTACGAGTTGAGAGGATGGCATCGACTTGGCACGGCGTGCAGGAGCGGGGACAGTTGGGAATGGCACTGCAATACTTGACTCAGCGCCGGGGAACGGCACATCCTCCAGAACCATCTTGGTACCAAAGTAGTCCAGAACCTCGACTTCCCTCAATGGCGAAGAGACCTGCGGCTTTCCGAATGCATCCGGTCGCTTGGGCTCCTTTCGTGCCGAGTCCACATCTCTTGGTGGAAGCGCGGACTTGCGCGACGTCGAAGCCTCGGCGAGGGACCATCGTCGACGGAGGGATCGCTCCTTGACCATATCCATCATCTCGCGCTCGTCGGACGTGCTCCGCTTGTCCTTCTGGGTGAGACCGATGAGGACCGAGGAAAGATGGCGGATCTGCTGAGTTTGAGGCGATGCTGCAGCCGACGCTCGGGATGATGATCGACGAGTGGAGCGAGGAGCGGGCGAACTGGAACGGGAGGATGGTGCTGATGCGGCCTTCTTCGACGGAACGCGGTCGGTGCCACAGTCTGAGGGAACATCGGCCTCGAGGGGCATGTTGCTATCCTTGGGCGTCAACAAGAGGCTCTCATCGCCACTGCTTCCGCTTGACCACGACTCCTCTTCATCCTTGGACACCTCCGACAGAGTCTTCCTCAGCATGCTCCTCGCCATGTACGCTACGTATCCACCAGCAGCGGCGAAGCCACCAGTACCAGGCATGGGGCCCTCGTACCCTTCATCATCCTCGCCATCCTCAAGGTCGTCGAGGATGCCCCGCTGGCGGAGCTCCTCACCGACGATACCAGCATCACGCAACTTCTGCGTCAAGCGAGAAGCGACGTGGTAGCGGAAGATGTCGACGAGCTTGGCGCGCGCTTGTCGGCGGAGGAATCGGGACTGCGCGACTGGCGTGGAGGGAAGCGTCTCGCGCTTATTTGAAGGATGGAAGACATGCTGGCGGTGGTAGACTTGGCCGTTGGCGATGGCGCCGCGACGACGAGTGGAGGAGAAGTATGAGGTGTTGGTGGTGGTGGAAGTGCCGTTGAGGCTTGTGGTGGCTGGGGGGCTGATGAAGGATGCGACGAGGGAGGAGAAGATTCCCGATGCGGTGCGGTGGCGACTGTGTCCCTTGGTTGGTGTGGATGTGGACGTGGATGGTTCAGAAGAGGTGGAAGAGGAGGGATAGTTGGCGGACTCTGATCGAGCATGACCCTGACTGGTCTTGGCGGCCAATGCGGCGGCGGCAGCGGCTTTCTTTTCCTTGTCGGCCTCGACACCGCTCATCCTCACGCACTCCAACACATCCTCAAGAGCCTGCCTGAAGCCTTGAGACTCGTTGACGCTCCACTCCATGGAGCGACTATCGACCCATGCGACGTTGACGATCTGGCGCGCCAAGTCGAAGGTGACTGAGTCGATGAGGAGGTGAAGCCCGACGGCCTTGTCGACAGCCAAGGGATTGCGAGGAACGGGGAGGCGGAAGTCTTGGCAGGAGACCAGCTGCGAAGAGTAGAAGTGAGGGAGGGAGAGTGACGATGGCGGGGCATGCCAGTTGAGGGAGAAGATCACGGTCGGCTGGGACGGGATCGCGGGGATGATACGGAGATTCATGATGTGCGTAGATTCTAGGGGTGGCGTGAAGGAATTCGAGATGTTTTGTTTGGTGGATCGTAGGAGATCGTTAGCGTTGCTTTTGGTGGTCGTAAAGAATCGTAAGTGTATAGGCAGGACGTTAGCGGCGGCGAGCAGAAACACTTGTAGGAGATCGTGAAGGGTATAAGTCAGAAATATGAGACGAGACTGGAAGGGGAGGATAGCAGATGGAGGTAAGATTTTACGCACTTGGAGGGCCGGGGTTATGTACCCGTGAGATGGCCTGTGAGAGGTGCAGGCTGCCTCGACGCAAGAGCAAAGGCTCAGGGCTTGGATTGCGTGTTGAGGTGCGTTCGCACTGACGCCGCACGTCTACCGCGTTTAAGGGCCGAGAACACGTGCCGTCCCGTTCCACCGGGTCCGCAGAAACTCTAACACGGGGTAAAGTCGACTTGCCCCAACGGTCGATCTACAGGGAAGGCTGGCCCTTTCTTTTCTGGTTTCGTTTGTTGTTTAGACAATGATACAGCTGATCCGGCAAGATTTGTTGTGGTGAAGAAGCGGGGAGGGAGGAGTAGGGTCGCGGGGATCGTTTCAGAAGAAGATTCGAATCACAACCTGGAAAGGCAGTGGGGGGGCTGGAGATTAACGAGTGCACACGCGTTCACAGGGAGAGCGAGATACCACCTAGGGTGCGAGCTTCAGTTTGAATACACTGGTACATATAGCAGCGACAGCAGATCTCCTGAAGCTGAGCTTTGCATCCGCGCTACCCCTGACAATCGTCTACATCAGAGCGGATGCTATGCGTCCTAGAATTTGGTATTGAAAATGATCCCGTCTATGCTACAGACATCGGTGGCAAGACCTCCGAATGTTAATGTGATCGAATTATCGGTGGGATGTGCCGTGGACTTCCAGTGAGGAGTGCGTTTGAGTTGCTGGGTCTCCGTTGGATCGAGACCTCCCCATTTCGGCAAGGCGAGTGTCATCATTTGGCTGGCCTTACCTTCCACCTTCTTAGTAAGCCAATATCGGATGGTGGTGGCTTTCCGAGAGCCGGATAAGGCGAGGTTATAATATCATCGTGTCGTGTGCAATGGACATAAGGCGATATTTGGACAGGCCTCGGATGATAGCAGTGACACTGATAGAGTAGAAGGCTGCGTTCTGCTTCCAAAAGATAGTATAAAGGTGGTATGATCACCGGAGCAGACGTGGTGGAAGTACTCTATTCTCTGGTGGATGCTGGCAATTGCGGTGGTTTGCCACAATCCCCGCTAAAATCCGCCAAGCCCCCCCACCCAAATCACTGGACGTCCTGGAGCTCACGCTTGTTCCACCGCTTCTCTACTACTCAAATAGAGAGTTTCAACGTGCTTGTCATCGTATGGTATACGCCCAGTCTATGAGCCGAGTGGGCCTATCTCATTTTAAGGTCGGAATGGGGCGCCTTTGGGTTGAGTCTAGAGCTACTCCTCTACTTGGTGCGACTCCACAGTCCTCTGGCTTTGATATCAATCTAGATTTAAAGAATCTCTCCAACACCTCTCGGAGATCAGCCGAGCCATGTAGTCTGTATTGTAGTCTGTAAAGTGTCAAACGGCTTTCCACGGCTAGTGGCGGCGGCGTAGTCGTGATTGCAACTAATTCCCAGCTCACACAAACACACCTCGCCTACCACCCCCAATCGCTCTTCCCCCACTTCCCCTCCTTACACTTTCCGTTCTTAACATACAACCCAAAAATGATGCTCGGACGGACAGTACGACCGGCCATCAATACCGTAGCCAAGGCCTCCAACTCGCAGGCGCAACAGGCTCAACGGAATATGGCCACGCTCCGTGAGATCGAGCAGCGTCTCAAGTCTGTGAGGAACATCGAGAAGATCACAAAGGTCAGCTTTGAGAGCCATGAAGCTAAGAGGGTGATATGCGACGGATTCTGACGCCTTTTTGATTGACCCTGGTGCAAATTAGTCGATGAAAATGATTGCTGCTACAAAATTGAATAAGGCCCAACGAGCCGTGGTCAGCGCAAAGGCTTACGGTGCAGCTAACGAGGGTACGTAAAATCCAGCTTACTTTCATGCCCCGCAAATCATATGGCTAACGAAATAAATCATCTGTGTCGCGACTCGAAGAGGTGTTCAAGAACTCAGAAGCGGTCGAACCCGAAGGCGGCGACAAGCTTTACGTCGTCATTTCCTCCGACAAAGGTCTCTGCGGTGGTATTCACTCCAGCGTGTCCAAAGCTACCCGTCGCGCGGTCATCGGGGATGGGGGCAAGTCAAACGTGCGCGTCATGGTCATCGGCGACAAGTCCAAAGCCCAGCTCTCTCGCGTCGTCCCCGACAAGATCGACATGACGTTCAATGGTGTTGGAAGGGATATCCCGACGTTCGCCGACGCGTGTGGTGTGGCGGATTTGATCCTGACGAGCGGCGTCAAGTTCGATTCGGTATGTAATTTCGTAGAAACGCGAGGTTTTACACTGCATGGTTTGGCGAAAATGGAGCTCACTCGTTTTTCGTTTTCCCCACTCCCGCTCCACTACCTCCTCCACATTATCAAGGTTCACCTCGTGTATAACAAGGTTATCTCGGCCATCGCGTTCGAGGCTGCCATCGCCTCAGTTTTCGGAGAATCGTCGTTGAGGAACTCTCGTACGTTTCACCGCTTCCTTTCCCCGCGGGGGCCTCTTCGTCTCGTGTATTCCCTCACCCTCAATCGAATGATCAATTCCCTTCTCAGCCAACTTCAAGTCTTACGAGATGGAGGACGATGCAACCAAAGATTTGGCAGAGTTCGCCCTCGCAAACGCTATCTACGCCGTCCTCGTTGAGGGCCACGCAGCGGAGATCAACTCTAGGCGGAACGCCATGGACAATGCTTCCAAGGCAAGTCCCGTTCATCCCTATCCCGAGATCGGGTGCTCATGTGGCACACACGTTTGACAACTAATGAATAATGGGTTTTTAATTGTAGAACGCTGGTGAAATGATCTCGTCCCTGCAGCTCAAATATAACCGTGGTCGCCAAGCCGTCATCACTAACGAGCTCATCGATATCATTACTGGTGCCTCGGGTAAGTTTCCTGCTACTTATCCCCTTCCTCCTCATTCCCGTTAGTTTCGCATACTAACGATCCTTATCCTTCTCTCCTCAGCCTTGTAAGCCAAAGAGCTCGGAGTAGAGGAAACTTCGGCAATGGAAATGCACCAATCCCCTCGGAGTGGAGTTCCCGAGGGTCCTTGTTACTGCCTTCGGTGTATTCGGGTTTTTTAGACAACGAACCACAAATCTTTAATCGCACAAACCACTCAATGCCACGCGCGCTGTTCCTGGGTTCTCCGGGATCTCAGATTATCCGAGCCTCGCGTTAGCCTAACGTTGGAGGAGACACTGTGCTCAGAAGACCAACTCATGATCAGAGTCTCAGAAGAGGCGTGCGTTGTGGCCTCCCTGCCTTTTCTGGTTCCCTTGTCGGCAAAGTGGTGTGATGTCAGCATCACCGACGCAATTGCCTTTTTGGCTGATTCATCATTGCTCCCTCCACGTCCTTTGCGAACATTTGCAACAACTCTTTCTGATGTCACTCCTTTACTAATCTTACCTTTTTTTGTAGTGTCCCCCTCATTCTTGTCGCTAATGGAGCATCATCTGGCGATGGCTGACTTAGCCCTGGTATCCCTGTCGAAGGTTCGGGTGCCCAAACGCGAGCTCTGCGCCTCACCTTTTCATCACGATGCGCTTGGTGTCTCATTGGAGGCAGCCGCGGTCTGCCCTGAGCCGGTGCCGAGAGATTGAGGCCGATCCAAAATCCACTAATGCCTCACCTATTCTGTGTGCGACATGCATGTTTCATGTGTCGCAGGCCGTCGGACAAGCTTTTACCAGTTGCTTGCTCTCGTAACCCTCTGATCAGCTTCCGCTTTGCCGCGAATGTTCGGCGGACATTTCAGTCCGAGCTGGAAAATGCGTGGGGTGATCGGCGCTCCGGTCAGACTGCTTAAGTGAGGTCTGATGATCAATTGAATCGCCTGTCTGATTGATAGAGATGATTTCTTCGGCGGATCAGCGCTTGTCCACGAGAAAATCGACCGTGGCCCTTCTCATTCCCCCAGACCTCTGAACCGTTTTCCAAAGGAGTCTTCGGTGCTGATGGGACGCAGGCCACGCCATCATCGTTATCTTGCTCGACTCTTTTGAACCGAGCGCGAATGTGCACTGTTAGTAGAACGAATGCTCGGCTCCTATGCACTCTCAAGCCATCTCCGATCCAAATACAGGCATATTAACAAACAAAAACCCAGATAAGCACATTGCCCATCCAAGTGAGACCTCATGCGTGGCGCGGTAACGTGGCTATAGAGTGGTGACTCAGCGGCGAGTTCGTTATACGTCTATAGCTATGACACTTCAGAGTCCGAATTGTTGTGATCCAGTCCCCGAGAGATCCTCACTAAGCCGTTGATAAGTCAGAAACGTTCTAAGATCATCCTCTGCAGAAGTTGGCCAGGGTTTCAGTGTTGGGAATCGGGTCATACTGATGGACTTACCACCCGCGACTCCATACTGGCTGGGGCCTGGCGAATCCAAAATAGCTATAAATAGTGTCACGTTAGCCCACAGCAGTCCTGATATAGCCTTCGTTAATGAGAAAAATCGTAGTCTGGAACTCACAGTTTTATAACTTGGGTGATAGATACCTGTCGTGGATTTTTGACCTGTGAGTGTGCAATTTAGTGGTTCAAAAACGTCACCAGTGTGCATTGGACGATTACAAGCAGCATTATGCACTCACTACCATCGTCCCCAGTCCACTGAGCGCAAAGCTCCTCCGTCGACTCATCTATCTTGTGGATTGACCAGATTCTAGAGGAAGCCAGCCGTTCTGGATGTGCTGTGAGAGCTGGTGCCCGACCTCTAAAGACCTCACCATCCCGCCCTATGCATATAAGGACATGAATTGCCAGCACCTCGTAACATGGTAATACGGCCAAAGGCATACTGACCCTTCTCACACGCTCTGGGCCGCCAGTGATCAGCACACTCCTCCAAACCATAAAACGGGTATGACTCCGTTGCCTCCTCAGAAGCCTGGAATCAAGTCTCATCATTATCAGAGAGTCAGTATTGAGAGTACCACCAAGGCTCACCGCCATTCGCAACATGGTCACAGGTCGTTCCGAGGATTGCAAAACAGGCACGTTCAAAACAAGAGCATCCTCCGGTTTAGCCTGGATGGTGGAATGGCCGTCTGAGACTGGTGGAGAGAGATAGCCCAATATGATGCCATTATCTTTGACCAGCATGACTCGGCTGGAATTGATTTCAGCCATTCAGTTCGCAAACCAGCTCGCTGTCAGAAGCAATACTCACGCGCGTGAGGTGGAGCTGGGTGCAGGCCTATTGAACAGCAGGTATCAGTCAAGTCTGCAAGAAAGTCTCAATCAAATGAAATATATGCGCACTGTAGAGGCGCAGCCGCCGCAGCTGGCGCTCTCCTATTGCGCAACAGGCATCAGTTAGATAAGGATGAGGGATCCATCTATGAGAGGGGCGGAATGCACATACAATGGCGGACCAGCCGTCGCCGCCGCCGCCGAAGGCACAAACCTGTTGCACCGGAACTTTGCAATCAATGCGGGTCTGAGGGTCGCCCAATCTCGCTTGATCTCCGGCTCTAGATCTTCAAACCAATCCAGCGCTGTATCCGCTAAGCACCCGTATGCATAGGCAGCCATCCAAGCGCCATGTTCGTGGCGTCCATACGCGAACGCGTATTGATGGACAGCCTGAGCGAACCGTAGCACATTGTCGGCGGGCTCGCCCGAAAAAGTGAGCCATTCAACGATCGGTGGCGATCGGAGTGGTTGAGCAAAGTCAGCAACACTGTCAGTTTTATCCATTTTCAGTCTCGTCCGTCTGAGCTTTTGTATAGGACGCGAATTGGAAAAGGGAAGGGTTGTAATTCTATGACACCAGCATTCAACGGTGGGATGTCGCTCCGGATTAGCCCGAGTTCGCTTCACGGTTGGTAATCATGGATCGGATTCAGCATCTAGTCCGTGATCATAGGTCCAACATTAGAACATCCATCAGGTCCGTCAATCAACTTGAGGCTCAGGGCGCGAAATGTCAGGGCGTGAGCTTGAGTGACTAAGCTCACGCATATGCTTTGTGTGGGTGCTAATGGATAAGAAGCTTATCACCGTCTCATCTACGGAAGGCCCTTGGCTCATGCGTCGTCCACGCAGTTTTCTCGATGTCCAGTAACACGTCAAAGCTACCGATAACGTTTAATTCCTATCTGGCAGCACTGCTTCTCGATGTTATGATCTTACAACCTCTCTCGTCGTGGTAGAAAGCGGGGGGTGGAATCATCTGAAGGGGGCCGAGCACCTCTTGGCGCCAAAACGCGCTATAGTTACTAAATGGAGACAGGAACGGACTTGCAATCAAGCCGTATGATCCCCATTCTTCCCTTCCCTTAATCTTGTTGACACATTCATCATAATCGACCCATTCTCTCTCTGCTGCGTATCCGCTTATAATGGTTGCCAGAGCGGCTCAGACCCTTTGTCACGCCCAGCTCCATCTGTCCTACGACTGATGACGGGATGAAGAAAGAGTTCCCACTGGCCCCTGTGACAAAGTCAGTTGCAAGCGCTGGGGTCTGACTCTGATCGCCAGAGCCTTCAATAATGCACACAGCATCGAAAGTCACAGCCAAGGATAGAATTTATATCTAACATGTTCGATAGATCGAACCCAATAGTTGAGCCTGTGCGAAGTGGGAGGCCGGGACCAATGACTTGATCCTCAGAAGGAGCTGGTGGGGACTCCAATTCAGCTCTTCCTTTCATCTGAATCATGGGCGATAAAAGGATACGCGCAAAGGGAGCTGTGGTCCTTTCTCCTCTTGGCCCCGAACCTGAGGCTTGGGAACCGTACTGAAAGGATCGTCGACATGGTCATCAGGAAAGAACTTATCGGACAGCGATCAAACACAGTTGTACTCACGTAACTACGCCTGTGATGACCAGCTTAGGGTCGATGTCAAACTGGAACTCACGAAGCAGGGTGAAAAGTAAGGCTTTGATCCTGCGAAAAAGAAAGGGGGGGGGGGATCAGCAATAATACGGGCAGGTCTCAGCGAATGGCCGAGACGGGGGCACGCACTCAAGTACCGCCATGCGCCAACCAATGCATCCTCTTGGGCCTGCACTGAAGGATGTCACGTTTCCCCACATCGAAGGAATATCGGAAACTCCGTCCGAAAGCTCTTCGTAGCGCTCAGGTCTAACCCACATATCAACCATCCAATCAGTTTTCCATTTCTCCCGGATGAGGGCGGGGGGGTCGGATCTTGTCGACTCACCTGAACGACAGCGCGTCCGAGCCCCACAGGTCCTGTCGAGTGTTGAGCGCGTAGGTGTGCAGCAAAACAGAATCGCCAGCCCGTAAACTAAAACTCTCGATTTAGCATAGTAATTTCTCAAGGAGAAACAGGCCAATGCAAAATACTTACAAGATTTCGTGAACTTTTTTCCCATTCTTGTCAACGATCGGTTGTGCCAGTGGAACAATCGTATCCGAACGGGCAGTCCGCCTGATTCCGATGAGAGGCGTCTATTTCAAAACGAGTATGCTATTTCAGCGTGCGTAGCGGATGTGATAATTAGGTCTCGTGTCATTACCCTCAACCTCAGGATCTCCTTAACTACATTGTTCAGGTATGGCATCGCGTTGAGGTCCTCCATCGAAGGGGAGTCGTTGGGGAATGCGAGGGCTTCATCACGAAGCTTGGACTGCACACCGGGGTTTTTCGCTAGCGCATCTAGTCCCCATGTCATCGCGATAGCTGTCGTTTCGTGGCCGGCGAGGAGAAAGGTCGAGATTTCTTCCATGTACGAAGCGTTAGAGTGGTCACATGCGACGCGGACCGCGCACTCCAACTCACCTGCTCTTAATGTCTTGTCGTCCAATCTATCAGCCGCGTGCTCCTTCAGATTTGCTCTGATAAGGACACCGAGCAGGTCTCTTCCTTCAGAGGAGCTGCTTTCTCCCAACTGCTCTACTTCGGCCTTCTTATCCTTTACCATCTGATCGCCCACACGATCCATCACTTCCCGGCTACGATTGTTTACCACATTACTCCCGATCGGCTGTAACAGACCAAATCTCAACATCATACCAGCTCCGAAGAAGTAAATTCACGTACGAGGCGCCTCAAAGAAGGAAAGAACATGGTGAGCATCCCCATACCCTTGATGAGGGATATGCCAGTGGAAAATGCGCGAAACGCGGATCCGAGCTCGTTGGAGGAGTCGTGAAGAGACTCGAACTTGTATCCAAACCCTAAAACGCTGTTACAGTCCTGCAGATATCGAGAGCCTATTGTGGGTAAGATGCTTACCTGCCAATCCAATCATATCGAGTGCAGTGTTGCTGAGCCAAGGGAGAACGTCGATTTCTTGCCAAGGTGGGCCGGAGTTCGATCCCGACAGCGATTTCTTCCATACATCTCGGAGCTGTTTCGGGATGATTTCATTACGACAACCGGAACATCATTACGCGAGCAGGCCACAATGCACTGACTTCGTGGGCCACCTCCATTAGCATAGGCGTAATATCTCGCATCGCCGCGACGCCGAATGCTGGGTTCTAATGGACTGTAAATTGCTGCACTGATCGTGACATATCCTATCGGTCTCAACATACCAGGATCTTGCGCTGTTCGTGGAATGTAGAGTGAGTACGAGACGAAAAGATGGCAATAAACGCTCATACACGAACCTGCCTCTTATGCTCAGCACCCTCTGCGACTACTAAGCCATCACCCATGAAGTTTCTTGACATGTTCAGGACCATCCTTGTCTGTCAAAGCGGATTGAAGATAACTGAGCGGGCTTCAAGACTTGACAAGATCAATCGCCACACACTTTGGGGAAGTCGAGGGGCTGGTTGAGAACGAAGGCTATGGCTTGAGTGTCCGCTATGAACAGCTCCTTGGAACCAAAGAATCCATGTAAGGGGAACGTTGTCCCGTACTCTCGCATCCAGCTCTCAAACGTCGTGTTGGAAGGGAAAGGCGTGCGGGCGGCTTCGTTGTTACCAGAGAGCCACGAAGGGGATTCTGGTCCACGGAGAGTGTAGATCGCAGATGGCGTTGTGCTGGAGGGACCAACAACCTTGTATGCGATGTAGATGGAACCCAAGAGGGCCAACCCAAGGGCAGCCGTTTCTTGCTTGTCGAGCGAGTTCATTTAGGCCTTGAGCACGAGGGAGTGAGTGGAATGAGGGAGAGAAAAGTAGTAGAAATTTGACAGCAAATACTTAAATAAGCAGGGAGAGAGTAAGCAGTGGGAAGTAAGCGAGAAAAGAAAGAAGCAAGAACGGCGACCGTATAAGGGTGGCACCCTGGGATGTGGCATGGGCGGAAACCGGCACCATCCACCGTTGAATTGCGGGGTATATATTGTATCCCTTAGATTGAATTCCTACCAGTAGTGAAAGCACGACTGCAATTGAAACGGACGGCCTAGGAGCGAGCCCGCAAGAGTCCGTTATCTCTGTTACGTCCTACCCGACCACCGACCGATTCGTCCCTAGATTCGAGTGCTTCCCAGATATCAAGATAGGGAACACGTCCTTTTTAAACCCCCTTCCCAGAATCACGCGGCAATGTCCACCAACATACACGTTTTCTTTGCTCCATCATCTACGTAAGCTGCCAAATGAATATAGCCGAAGATCCTAGAGAGTGCGCACGTGAAGGGCATCTG
>WSTV01000033.1:0-22928 GCA_019632285.1 Tulasnella sp. 332 | reverse complement strand
TACTCCCCTCTCATAGCGTCGTAAGTCCCCCACGCTCGTCAAAAACAAACATATGTCCTCCCTTGGAACAGGGACCTCTTAGAGTGCTTATCAAAGGGGATTCCAAAAATGTGTTTTACAGAATTGAGAGAGTCTGGATTATCATTTCCTCAGGGTCGGAAATGACGATCGAAAGCTTTGAGTGGATGACATGTTGCGTGAGCTGGACTCTCTCCCGTTTGTGATTGGAATTGGGAGGCTATGAGACAGTACAATATGCTCCATTTGTACGGGTAACGTGCTGTCTGGGCCGTTTGAAGAACCGATCGCCAAGAGTTCTTCCCAAGGACGATCCCAAATGCCCTTGTGTAGTTGGTAAGGTTGTGAGCCATCGGGAGAGATCGCTGCTTCTCCCTTCGTGTCCAACATTAAAGAATCTTTCTACTCCATGAGAGGCGAAATATTAGATGTAATGCAGCATGTAGTAGACAAAGAGGTAAAGTTCACTCACTACGATCGAAGTGACGGCTAGAATAGCGGGGTATTCATCCGCCCAGTCCCAGACGAACAATCTCCGATCCATTTTGAAGTGATAGGCCATTTCCATAAGGTGATATTTGACAAGAAGGGGTTGCCAGGTTCCTCTACTATTTCTAGGCTCTCCTTACTGACAATACACTGTGGTATGTCGGTCAGTGATTGCAGCGCATCAAAACTTGTAAACAAGAAAAGAACAACCCCTATCATAGACAAAGGCAGAAGCTGGTCTATTGGTTATGAAAAGGAGCTTCTGGCGGCGTTGAATAACCAGCTCACCTTTCCCCGAGCTGTTTGCGAAGGAAAATCATCGCACCCAGTGGTCCTTATGCATCCCTGCACGGGGCAAGGCTGGTATAGGACCCCTCCTCCTTCATCAAGACGCCTTGGGCTACTATGGGAAAGCCCTTCATAGCAAGCACCTGAACGCCATAGATGGTCACGGCCGTGAAGTAGTTGGTGCCGTCAAGTCGATATCGCACTCTATCTGCCAGTGTGATTAGCCAACGCCGTCCTGGGGGCAGGATCGCGTCGAAGCAAGAAAGTTGCTGGGGCAATGGTAGCAACGGGTTGGTATCAGGGTGGGTTTCGACTAAGATCATTGGAGATTGACTTGCAAGGTTCTCCCTGATTGCACGTTCGAAACAATAAGGACGAGTAGCGAGGCGCCGCAAATCCGAGGACAAGGATAGATTAGAGATGTCGAAGATGGATTCATCGATGTCGTACCGCGTGCACAAGTTGGGCACTTGGACTCCACTAGAACTGTCAGGTTTTGGTGATGACATGAGAGCAACGGCGACACTGGAGATTTCGATTAAACGCCTCGAGGGTGAAATGACTAGTGCGGGCAACTTACTGACAAGAAGACGACCGCGCCCTTTGTGCCGAGAAAGCTCGAGATGTTCAGGACGATCTCTAGCTCAAGTGTCTCAATAAAAGGCATCCGATCGCGAGCGAGTTGGGTGGGAGGAGACTAGGGTCATGTGTGGCTATGAGTCTCGCGGTCTTTGAAGTCTTCAACTCAATTTGAAAACAGAGGCAGCTGCGTCTGTAGTAGCACGATGTAGTGTGTCCTAACAGCAGGATCCTGAGAATTGGGCTGGTGCATTCTAAACCCAAGCTGCTTTGGAATGTTCTGAAGCTGAGAGTAAAACCTATTCTTGGTTATGAACTTTCGCTTGACTAGACCATCTTGTTTACGTAAGGGTGTTTTGAACTCACTAGATGGTTGACGGCTATAGTCTTCAGCCTATGGCACGTTCAAGAGTCACAAACATAAGGCAAACATGCAATTAGGACAAGGTAGTAGCTCCCGTCCATCCCTCGGGACGATCTACTCTGAAGAACTCAGGGATCAACATCGTTTCTTTGAGACCCACGCCTTGATGGCATTGGCGCGGGGCTTGCAGAGGGCTGGCACTCAAGTGAGGGCGTTCCAGGCGAGCCCGACTTCTATTTTACGAAGATATCGGCGTCATCCTCTAGAGCCATCTGTCGGAACTGCACAACAAATACTTCCTTTCACCAAACCTTCCTCTCGCACACCTCCGGGGCCAGTCCGATCGAGGCACACTTAGCCCTTTCGAACGTCAAATCGTTGTAGTAGACGACGGAATTCATCCAGTGACGGATGGCGCGTTGGCCGACAAGCAGCGCGTCATAGTCCTCGAGCGGTGAGAAGGTCCCATTGCACAGTGACCCCGCCCCCGTAACGAAGTCGCGCTGCTCAATTAATCGAGACGGCATCATCGACCCATCATCGAATCCTTTGGGTAACTTGGAAGCAACGGTAAGATAGAGTAGCCGATTCCATGGGGTTTCTGTACAGACAAGAACGAAAGTGAAGTTGAAGACATAAAGGCGAGCTCCGCGGGAAGCCGCGAACACCCCTTCACCACCTCCTCAACCACCTTCACCTCCCAAACGCCCTACGAATCTTCGCGAAATGGCTGATATGGAAGTTGACCAACCTACGGCAGGAGACAAGGGAAAGATGAAGGACGGCAAAAAGAGGTTCGAAGTGAAGAAGGTCAGTTAAGGCGCTCATATTACGCCCGCTACAGGATCGATGGGCTAACCAGATGGCTGCCCATGGTCGCCACCGATTTAGTGGAACGCGGTGGCGCTGTGGGCCTGGGGTGCGTTTATATTGCAGAGACTTCATCAAACCCATCAACGACTTCAATGGCGTGTTGGCATCTGGACTGACTATTAGACGCGCATCTTGCTCGTCTGCCACCATAGATATCGTGGTCGACAACTGTGCCATCTGTAGGAACCACATCATGGACCTCTGTAAGCTGCTTTAGTTGTATCTATGCACTTGCAGTGCAGTATTTTCTTACATTCTCATCTCCACCACACTGGCGGCTATCCATCTCGCGATGACCGTGTCTCCACTAGGCATCGACTGCCAGGCCAATCAGGTATCTTCCACCAGCGAAGAGTGTAACGCTGCATGGGGAATTTGTAACGTACGTCTTCAGCTCTACCTCCTGATCTCATAAAAGACTGATGCGGTCCTCTCGCTTCGCCTCTCTTGATGACTGAATGACAGCATGCGTTCCACTTCCACTGTATCTCTCGCTGGCTAAAGACTCGTAACGTGTGTCCGCTCGACAACCGGGAGTGGGAGATGCAAAAGTACGTCAAGAGGGTTAAGTTTCTCAGCGCGTTCACTCTAAGATTGAACTGTCGATTCTTCGTGCCTCTAGATACGGACGGTAGAGGGTTGTGCCAATTTGTTTTTGCAAGATTTCTGTCATTTAAGGTCTCAAACTAGATTCACGGCACATGTCACACAGTCGCCTTTCCTGTAATCTTGACGATCGATTGAAAACCGCGGTATTGCCTCTCGATTTCGCTGAGCCATGCAAGGACTCCTCTTCATGTAAGGTTGAGGGGAAATGATCCCAAGGGAGAGGGACTGGCATATCGTGACACTCGTCAACAGGCTCCTTTGGTTGTTTGTTTCATAAATCTTCAACCGCCTCGAACCACCCTCGACCTGACTGGGCACCCGAAGACGCCCTTATAAACCAAGTACGGAGATTCTGTAGTCAGCACATTATCGATTGCGATGTCGAGGATCGACCAGGGGGGTTGTTATTCAAGTCGCCTGCACCATCAGCCATTGATCTACCTGCTTACTATCACCTTGACGAGAAGTACAGTACTTCTCGAGGAGAAATATGGTCATACTATCTGTACCTTTCAGAAAGCTCTGGCGCGATACTGTCCAACTTCGCGCCCACTACGCTTGAAAGTCTCCTTTCGCAAGCGGCTGAGGATACTGGCACTTTGCCCGTCGCTGGAAAGTGAGTGGACACGTCCACTATTCGTCACTTACAAGCTAATAACTTGTTACTTGTCGCAGAGTGCGCACAGTCAATAGCATTGCTCTTCTTTCAAATGGGATTGCGTTTGCTATTCAAGCTGCCTTGTTTCTGCTGCTAGGAAGTTGTGCAGGCACGAGTAATAAGCATGTGATCACATTGATGCTGATAGTCAACTTACCCATCATCCAGGTTTTGGGACTTGGCGGCCGAATATCTTGATAATCATGACATTGATCGGTGTCACCGTCGGCCTCTCGTGGTTGGTCGTCTATACCCCAGACAAGCGGCTGTATGCCGCGACTATTATGTTCTTAGCTCTGAGTCTTCTTCCCGCCATCCGCCCTCACCCACCAGTAATTCTAATAGGTTCTCTTTAGTGATCTCATTCCAAACTTCCTGGACGTTCTGGGTCGCTGCGTGAGACTCCACATAATCATTCAGCTCTTGCAATTAACTAACAGAACGCCACTTGGATCTGGGAGCTTCCTCGGCCTCGCACACAACACATCCACCCTGTGTACAGCCACTACGGCCTATAGTTCTGGCACGCTCTCGCGCACAGAAATTGAATGTGCAGACAGCTTGAAACGTAACGAGATTTCCGACATGTTCTTCGCCTCGGCTTAGCTGAGTTGCTCGGAATCATTGCGGTTGGGATAGACATGTTCTGTCCTACGCACGTCAATGAAAGCACAAACAAGAACAACTGAGGCTTATCGGCGTTCAATGCCTTCGGAGCTGCTGCGGAGCTGGTGCTTCCTTTATGTGAGAGTGACTTCACGGGAATAAGGACAGATGCGGGACTAGGGCAAGGACTAGGGACTAGGGACAAGAGAGCAAGGTAGGACGCGAGGAATTCGTGAGGTAGTGATAAGATTGATCGGATGCTGTTCCCAAGAGGGAACAGCCGACTATAAGTCCATGGACAGATTATAGACGTTGAGGCGAGTTTACAATAGTGCAGACAACAACAATAAGAACGAGTTTACCACAGGGCAGACCACAAGTAAAGAATTCGCCCGGCGGTAGCCGCTGGGACCAGGCACGTTCATAACACTTTGCTCTGGTTCATCGCCGAGAAGCGTAGACCGGAACTACCATGCCCTGCGGGAATAAACATTGTGCATGCGGGATTGTGACAGCCTTGAAGAGCTGCGAAAGACATCTCGAAGCTGAAGGAGTCGTTGATCTATCCAATCGGTGAGTCTATCTCGCACACGAGCCGCTTCTAGCATGTTTCACGGTCATATATCTCCTCTCAACCTAGGTATTTTTTTTGAGGAATGAACCAAAATACAGCATATTGTGCGCATTTCCAGCTTTGGGAATTAGTGCTGTCGCAGGTCAACCAGTGCCTGAGCTTGCTACACAAGATTTGCGCCTTTCTCCTCATACCTTACAAGTTTTGCAAGGCGCAGGTAACTTCTAACATACTTATATATATATGTTACTATGGACTTGCGAAAGTGGAATATAGATAGCTGTCTTGGTAGCTGAGTTTCCACATAGCGAGCTCCGGCATGGCTTGGCTTGAGGCAGCACCACTGAGAATACCCACATGCTAGGGAAACATTTGCTCAAGCTTGGCCCAGGGATTAGAGTCATCACGCACGACTCACAGGTAGAAACATCTCTTTACACGTCTCCCATACATCCTCTGCTACACAACGCTCGAGTCCCTTCCCAGTTTGACTAAACATCCCTCGAGCAGCTCAACCTATATCTCAGACCTATATTTGCTTTTCATTCACAATGACCATCGAAATCCTTGACCTCATCGCTGAGAAGGGCGGAAACCCAGATCTAGTGAAGGAGTCTCAGAAGAAACGTGGCGAGTCTGTTGAGCTTGTGGAAGAGGTGATCGAGATGTACAAGGCATGGGTCAAGAGTGCGTCGTTCAACCAGCGCGTGAGGCGTCGCGTTGAAACAACACTCTGCTTAATTTATCTTTTTACAGTGGGATTTGAAGCAAATCAACTCAGCAAGCAATTAAATGCAAACCAAAAGGAGATTACAGCGAAGAAGAAGGTATGCCCGTTTTTAGCAAAAAAGTAATCGAGCGCCATCATGCTATGGCAACCTAAAGATTTCTACGATGCATCCTCACACAAAAAGGCGAAAGAAGATGCCACAGATTTACTTGCGACAAAGGCCTCCATCGACGCCCAGATTGTCGCGCTGAAGAAGCAGGTGGCTGAGCAAGAGGTCCTCATGCGTTCGAAAGCCAGCACTATTGGGAACATCGTTGGTCCCAAAGTACCCGTGTCCATGACCGAGGAAGACAACGTCACAGTGAGAACCTGGCACCCGGAGGGGCCCAACGGAAAGGTTGAGAAGAAGGCAGACATCTTGCCGCATCATGAGGTGATGCTGAGGCTGGATATGATTGATATGGAGCGAGGTGCGTGCACACCTTACCTTTTCTGCATGTAGAATTGATACCTGATCCGGCTGTATGAGCGACTCTTCAGGCGCGAAAATTTCCGGTCATCGTGGCTTCTTCCTCACCAACGACGGTATGGACTTAAACCAGGCGATGATCAATTACGGGCTAGATTTCCTTCGAAAGAAGGAATACAGGAAGATTCAACCCCCCTTCCTCATGCGAAAGGACGTCATGGCAAAGACGGCTCAGCTGGATCAGTTCGACGAAGAGTTATATAAGGTACTAGACTGTATCACTGGTGATCGGGCGTAATCCCTATTGCTGATTCGTAGGCGTCTGGTAGGTGACAGGGGATGAAGATGACAAGTACCTCATCGCCACCTCCGAGCAGCCGATATCGGCCTTCCATTCCGATGAATGGTTTGAGTCGCCAGAGAAGCAGCTGCCAATCAAGTGAGTCTGAGCAGGGTGGTAGCGGAATAGGAACCGCCATTCTGAGCATTTGACTCCGGTACCCTAACAGGTACGCCGGGTTTTCAACGTGCTTCCGGAAAGAGGCAGGCTCATCGGGCAAGGACACATGGGGCATCTTCCGCGTCCATCAGTTTGAGAAAGTCGAGCAGGTGAGTGTTCTCCCTCTTCTCACCGGCTGTGAGTACCGAGTGAGGTCACTGACGCCGTGATACATCCACCCCTGTAGTTCTGCCTCACTGAGCCAGAGAAGTCTTGGGAGATGTTCGAGACGATGGTCGCCAATTCGGAAGAATTCTACCAATCCCTCGGCCTGCCGTATCGCCTGGTCGCGATCGTCTCTGGTGCGCTGAACCTCGCGGCCGCTCAAAAGTACGACTTGGAGGCATGGTTCCCATTCCAAGGCGCCTACAAGGAGTTGGTTTCGACGAGCAATTGTACCGATTACCGTAAGCCGTGCCAATGGTTTCACGGTATCGATTCAATCATCCTTCGCTCATGGTATATGTGACAACTTCGTTGTGCAGAATCTCGAAGGCTGGAGGTTCGGTGCGGGTTGAAGAAGCAAGGCGAGACACGGAAGGTGTACGTGCACATGTTGAATGGTACCTTGACGGCCACAGAGCGGTCGATGTGCTGTGTGGTAGAGAATTGGCAGACCCCGGAGGTGAGGAATTTGTCTGCGTCGCCTTGATTTTGGCTGACATGACACGGCCATGCTCCACTCGCCGTCGCCCGCTCGCCCCCCGTCCACGGCAACAGGGCCTGACAATCCCGCCCCCACTTCGGCCGTACATGCAAGGCCGAGAGTTCCTACCTTGGGTGAAGGAGCTCCCAAAATCGTTGCAGAAGAAGGCGCAGTGATCGTTGACTGGTCGTTTCAGCCCCCCCCCTCCCTCTGGATATTTTTGGGTTGGTATTGTTTAAATAAATGCTTTTGGATCATGAAATATCATAGCCTTGCAGGCATAAGTGGGTCTCGGGCGGAACGTGGTGAATATGACATGATAAGAAAGGGAAAGCGGTGAAGCTGTGCCCGAACGCACTGCCGCCACAGGAATTGAGCGTTGGCCTTTCACCCCAGCTCTAGCCTCCAAAACTATTGTTCACGCGACTGCGCAGCCTCCCTTCCTGGCACTGTACCATACTCATCCTCGCTCCTGATCATCACGACCATCATAACGACTAGAACGATTTACGAAAGAAACTGCTCCAGTGCCGCGCTACATCTCGTTTCAATAGTAACCGACTGGCGCGCCTCATGGACATATTTCTCTTGTTTCCCCTCCTGATGCCCATCATATGGAGTACTGTGGTTGTAGCATCTCCATCGTTAGTGAAAGCAAGGCAAAGCGATGGCAGTGATCCCGGGACTGGCGGAGATGGAGGAGGTGGCAGCCTTCCTGCCGGGTTATGGGTGAGCACTTAGTCCAGCCAAGCAATTCGACGACATCAACGCCTAATCTCATCTCAATCTCTAATCCAATGTAGGCACCGATCATCATTGTACCCATCCTCATTCTCGCGGCACTCCTGTACTTTCGGCCCAAGCTCTCTATGTCGATGTTCGCCCCGCTCTCGGACATGGGTGGAGCCGGTCTGGTCAACACACGGGCCCAAAATCGAGCTCCGAACCCCAGCCCCTTGACAGCGGATCAACTTGCGGGCGCCGCCGCAGGATCGTCTGCAAGCAACTTACCTGCGACAGCTACTTCGAATGTGGCACCGAGGACCAGGAGACGGCCAAGAAGGACGCCAAGTCAGGTTTCCGTGAAGAGTCTCCCGGCGTACATGTTGGAACCCGGGGAGCAAGAAATGGTACTAGTCAGGTTTGTGGAAGCTTTCCTCAAGGCAAATCCTTATGTTGCTAACTTTTCTTTTCTTTTTCTTTTCTTTTCACCGATTTAGGCCACGCCATGACGACGCCGAACATATGGATCGCCTGCCTGAAGACTCTAACGAACATGAGCAAGACGAGGAGATGCAAGCCTTGACACCGCTTCTAACTGAACCTCCCAACTCATCCATCATGCAGCAAAGTCAGACCACGGCGCACGGACGACAACAATCTGCCGGCAGCATGGCCGAGTCTGTCGTTCGCCAGAGCATGGATAGCCGGGTGACCTCAAACGACACGCACGAGTCCCATCAAAGCACGAACAACCTTCTAGAACGCGAAAGGGGGTTGGCGCCGGCCTACTTCGAAGTGGTCGAGCAAGATAATGGTGGAGCGGGCAATGGGAATGGGAACAATTTGGGCTCTACACTGGCAGGCTCATCAGCACGCATACCATCGGCATTCCGGCGCTTCATGCCTTGGTTCTCGACGTCCAACAACCAAAACCAACGGCCAGTCCTCCCGACGGTGATGCAACAAGTGCCTCACGCGTCGCAGAGCCAGGTGTCGATTAGCAATACATCCGTCCTCACAACATCGACATCCCCCGCTCAGTCATCCAATCTTCACCTCGTTCCAACCCATTCCCGCTCCCGATCAGGCTCCCAAAACCCATCCGCTTCGACAACCTCATTGATCCGAGGTCAAGCTATCTCCGGACCGGTACCGAACTCGCTAGTGCATGCATCGTATGCCTATCCCGCTGCGGGACCAACGCCTGAACAAGTGGCTTTCGTCAGCTCAACCCAGAGCTTGCTCAAGTTCGGGGTGCCCGTGCCGGAAGGGACTACACCAGGTGAAGCGCCGCCGCCGAGATGGAGCGAAGCCGTGGGGGCAGGTCCCAGTACCGCCCCGACCCCGACCCCGACCCCGACCCCAACCCCAAGGGTGCCACCGGCGAGGCAGCCGCCGACCAGGGCAGATACGTTGAACTCGGAGACGACCAATACTTCTTCCAGCGTGGATCCGGGCACCGTGACGCCTGCTGGCTTGTTTGTCCCTCCCGTTTCATTCGCAAAACTTGTGGGCAGGCCGAACCCATCGTCAACAGTCGCTGGGCCGCCGAGAAGGCAGTCGACGATGGATTCGGAGGGTGACAGTTCCAATCAAACTGGCTCCACACCAGTCAGTCTCTTCGTCCCTCCCATGCGCCAGTCTACTTTGGATTCGGAGGGCAGCAGCTCCAACGATACGTCGGCCACGCCAGCCAGCCTCTTCATCACGCCGATGTCACGGCGTCAATCCACAAAGGACTCCGAAGGGAATGGTTCTAACAGTACAGGCATGACACCCACAAGCCTCTTCGTTCCACCCATGGCAGCACCCGATAACACTAATCGAAAGTGGAGGTTGTCGGCGGTCTCGATAGACCCTGGAATCGTGCCTATCCCCGAATCACCTTCCACATCCACCCATGGCCACATGCAATTTGGAGTGCGGTCGGACTCATCATCAGCGCCGTCGATACCGCCATCCTCGCTCGCCACTCGCCGTCCAACCTCGCACACAGGATCTCCTCAAGATGAGCACAGACGAGAATCTTCCTCCACTGTGGATTCTTTCACTACCGCCGTTACCAACCTCAATGACAGATCACTTGTCGGACGCTCAGTCCGCCGTGAAGTCCACACCCGTGATTCGGGGGATGATGTGGGAAGTATAATGGAGGAGACGGCCGTTGATCACCATAACGCCACATCCACATCCCAAGATCCTCCAGCGTAGCGCAATATACGGCGCGGATTCATTTTATGTATATTCTCGCGTTCAGGCTCTGCACTGATGCCACCGTCCATCTATCATCGATATTTACCTTGTTGCATCTTATGCTTCCTTCTTCACGATATCAAACACATGGACGGTTTTAATGATTTATGAGCGGCTTCAAAAATAACTGGTTCTCGGTCCACAATTAACCTAACACCCCAGACGTGCCTCAGTTATTGAAGCAAATTAAGTTGAACAGACACCAGCGGACTCTTTCTCACAGGTCAAGATAATCAAGAATTAAATGGCTATGAGCCTGGTGCTGGTGATCGTAGGGAAAGAATGCAAAGGGTTTGCATGCGACTGATAGGAAATTGAATACAAGGCTGGTGGTCTACTCCGTCTCTACCCGGAAGACTTTCACGACACCCGTTCTATCGCCACTAACGACACCGCATCTGAATGGAACATCAATACAAGCCAGGGCGGTAATGCAGTCCTGATGACCTTTGAGCAGCTGCTGTTGATGGTGTCCAATCAAGCTAGTACGCAGAGACGGTCGATCCAACTTGGATGTGTGGTTCAAGTAGGACTCCGTGTGAATACTTGAGGGAGTAGGAGAGGGCGCGCTGCTCGGCTCCGTAGCGTTGGTAGGTTGAATAGTTCTATTTCATCATGGAGAGGGAGGTATAAGTAGACCAAGGACATTCTTGCTTCCCAGGCAACTCACCTGAATGCTGGCCGTTCATGGTCAAGCTCCATCCCACTGATCACCATAGATCGATCCACCTTTCCTAGGTCCCATAATCGGATCTTCCGATCCTCGGAACCCGTTAGCAGGAAACCTCCAGTTCGACTCGGGCCTAGCTCGGATCCCTCTGAGTTCATTCCGGCATAATAGCCATCCGGACCCTCTGATCTCGCCAGGCGAACTCCGGATGCCGTCAGACCACCAAAGTCACTCCCAGCTACCATCGCCCGCACACCGACCTCTCGCGCACGACGTCGATCCTCTGCCTCCAAATCTGACTCCGCGAGATGTGGAGATGGCTCCTCTATGCTTCGAGTGTTACTGGGTTCGGACTGAGCTTGCTGCTGTGCCTTAACGAGAGCAGCGATGGCTTCAGCTGGAGTCTTGATAGCGCTGGTGGCGATGGGCCGACTATCCAAACCCTCCTTGAAACTTTCCTTGAGTAGTGACGGACTGCTTGGCGTGTCTTCTTGTTCCAGAGGTTGTTGTGTCACAAAAGTCTCCACCATAATGCCCTTTTCTATGTCCCATACTTCGACGAGAACAACGCCAGGAGTGTACGTAGAAATTGCGTCGCTCATAGTTTGTGTTTCGACAGCAACGATGATCCATCTTCCACGCCCTTTCGTTGGGTGAAGTAGACACTGGTGAATACGAACCGCCTCGCCAGGGGAGGCCCCCTCCGCCGCTGTAACTTTCCAACTTTTCAACCTCAAGCCGAAACGGAGGTCCCACAGCGTTAAGACTCCACGGAGAGATCCCGTCACTAACCAAGCCCGTTTACGATCCAGACACAAGCTAGTGATTGGTCCGTGGTGGCGAGCATCGTCCATGGCGTGAACAATTCTCATCGTGCGAAGGTCCAAGATGACCACGTTGGCATGCGTCGTTCCGTATACTAGATTCGATGTCGTTTCTGTAGGGACGATATCACAAGCTTAGTAGGCTTTGACTCATTGTCAAGTTACGCGACGTACCAGTGTTATAATGGGTCATACATGTGATGTATTCTCCGCCACGTTCCACTCGATGTTCACGAACAACCTGCAGCTGCTTGTACTTTGGCATCGACGAGTTCTGCGTTAGCTGGACTCGCACGACATGGAGGCTCCCATCATTCGCAGCACTGGCAAAACAGTGTGATGCCTCTAGCATGCAAACGCAGGTGACTGGCGCGTGATGCTGAGTGTATGAATGCCTCGGTTTACTCGTTACGTTACGTTCTAACCGTGCCGTATCCCAAATTTTCACCGTTTGATCATCCGAACAGGTAACGAAGAAAGCATGGTCAGGCGCGACGGCTATCCCATTCACTTGACCAGTGTGAGAGCTGAGATGAGCGATGAGGGTCGTATCGGATTTTTTCGACATGTAATCACGAGCTGGAAAGCTGCTGCGTGCAGGTGTGCGCCTCCGCACAGGCCCTTGATGAATGCGAGGCCCGAAGTCGGTCGTAGGATCCCGGAAGTTATCATGGTATATGGCGTCCAGCACATTCGTAATTCCAGGCTCTTGACCATCCAAGGAGGATTTCAGTCAAAGCCTCACACGACTTAAGCTTCCAACTTACCATAAGCTGTAGCAGGCTGTACTGATCCGGTTCGGGATGCCACTTTTCGTGATGGTACACGTATCGTGCCAGCCATCGACATTGGAGAAGTCCTCCCAGATGTTGCGATTTCATCAACCGCACTATGAAGCTTGGGGGCTTCTAAGACACCGGAGATATTCGCGTGAACAGAGCCAACAACAGGTGGTGCGGTCCTCGTGAGTTTTCCCCTGAGAGCGTCCATACCCGCCGACATGACAGACTCCGAGGGGCTCCCGGGCATCAAATCAAACGGCGAGTGAAGCGCGTGTAAAGAAGATGAATCTGTGGGAGTAGGCGACTGCATTGCGCTGGCCACGGATGAGAGCGAGTCTCGGCGAGATCGCATGATGCTGAACGCATTTGGTGCATGCAACGACGCAGCAGAATCGTCTATTTGGGTATGCCTGCGGCGGAGATCCGCTGCAACTGTTCCGTCTCGTGCGGGTGGTTCGTGATTTGCAAGGCGGCTAAGTGACGGCCCGTTTCCCGAAGCGGGGGTACCGCGCCTGCTTGGTTGCTCTGTACGAAGCGATCGAGGAGCGTTGTTCCCACCGAGGAAGACAGTTTGAGGTGTAATGCCCAACCTTTGCAGCTCCACATCGGAATTGCCATCTACTGATAATGGGTTATTATTTGTTGCCTTCTCACGCTGCGAGCTAAAGAATAGGCTTTTGGGTCAGTTTGAAGGAATGAATGGCATGATGATCGCGGAGGGCTAACCTGAGTATTGCGTTCGCCAACTTCAAGGTGTAATCACGCAAAGCGATAAGCTTAGTCTCATCGATAGCAGTCATGCCAAGCTGCTGTAGTTTGGCAATCTGTATAGCATCCCTGCTGACGATCGTAAGACACATCTACATATAGTAAAAATAAGCATTGAGAGCCACTCACTCGTCTGATCGAGGCAAACCCGATTTTGAAGACCCCAGGGTCGTAGATCGCTTCATGTTGGTCACACCGTCCTTCCCGTACTCGCTTTTCGTGCTCCTGCTGCGGGAGAGAGACCCCTTCCAGAATTGACTTTTATCTCCTTTCATCGCCCAGGCAACGGCGGCGTCAAAGATCTTCCTCGGCAGCTACGTTGTAGAAGGTAGTATTAGATATCGCTGTTGAACTCAATGAAGTGATCATACTGACAGGCGGCTTGACGGTCATTAGCAAACTCGACTCGGAGATGGCCCGTACATCTGAACGAAGATGTGGTCGGAGTGAAGGATAGAGGATGCACCAAACATCTGTTGTGGGGAGCTTCTTGGCCGCAGACGATATGAATGCTGCAGCACCTGTAAAGTATTGTAGATATTGAATCCTTTCCGTCGAACCCGCGGGATCTCCAATCTGTACTAACCTTGCCGAATCCAGATATTGGGATGATACAAAAAGCCGATAGTTGCACTCATCAGCTCCCATATTCGCATCTTCGGGAACAGCGATAGATCCGACAGGTTGGTCAACGCGGACAGGACTTTCGCCACCACAGCTTCTTCCACGTCTGAGAAGGACTCAGTATATCAGCGCTATGTTTACACATGCCCCTTGATCGCCATACCTGAAAGCGCCTGTATCAAGAGAGGAAGAATGTACTCCTCCACATCCTTCTGAACAAGATTCGTCGCAACGACAACGATTCCGTCAAAAAATGCCCATCGCAAAGCCCAATCACGATCATTCAGGTATGTTATCATGTGACTGAGAAGTAAGTCGTTCGTAGTCTGCCTCCCAAGGAAACTGCAGAGGCTGTCCATGTCGTGAAGCGCTGCTCGTTTGACCACGCTAGAAGGATCGAACAGCAACGTGACCAACTGCTCCTGGATCAAGGCGTGGAGGTCTTGACGTGCAGTGTCATAGGAGATCTTAAAGGCAATACCCAAATGTCAGGAAAAGCAGACGCTAGAAAGACGACATGCAATACTCACATCGTACATGTTATCGTCGTGGTCCGCGGGGAGCTTCAAAGTTCCATGCGCCTTAAGAGCTTGGCCCATCTCTAAATATCGAAGGCTCGTGTCCGCCAGCGGGGCGATGCACTGCGCATACGCGCATCTTACGGATACATCGACATCTCGAGTAAGATGCCATATATTTGGGAGAATATATTCGGGGAATATGGCCATGTTATCAGGGGTAATAGCGGAGACAAGCATCGTCTAAGTGAACCGGGCGAAATGAGCGCGGTATCGGGACCGCCGTAAAACAGAATCATCAAGCATACCACTTGTACAAGCGTTCGAATGGCCGCTGTTCGCACTGGCGCAGCATCATCATGAAGCAAGTCAATAATGTACGGCACCAGGCGATCAAGCTTCGCCTCGTCGGTCAGATGGCACGCGATGGCGAGAAGAAGATCCAACGCTCGTAGCTTTGACGTCGGCAGGCTACAGTTCCTGAGGTTGGCCGTCACGAGCGACAGCACAATCAAGGCCGGACCATCTATTGTACATCAACACTCAGCCGATACTCCTGCAACCTGTGTGACCATCAGTCTCACCTTCAGCGGCAGCTTTCTGACCCGCTACAAGCCCCCCACGAATCGCAGGACTCCGGTTCGGAACCGCGAGTTGAACGGGGAATACGTCCTGATGCATACGAAATATCAGGTCGTATCAGATTCATGATTGGCCAAAGAATGAACTGACTTGGATGGGCGTCCCGTAAGACGTAGCCCCGCTGGAAACCTTCAGCTCCATAATCGTCGCCTCGCTGTTGTCTTCGACAAGGTATGGCTCTAATTCATCAAAGTCACTCCATATTTTCTCCATTCTTGAGTCAGAGTCGCTAGGAATACTAGCAACGGAGTCCGAATGAGATATCCCCGCTTGTGCCGGAACATGCTCTGTGCTAGGATTCCCGGCGCTGGCGTTACCAGTTCTGTTGAATGGCGATGTAGAAGAAGTGACCGGTACGCCGACGTCGTTCACCGAAGCGATGTACTGGTGCAGGAATGTGTAGAACGAGTCTGGGAACGTGTTTCCGCGTGCATCCCGCAGCGCGCCAGAAAATGTCGGTCGTGATGCAGGTTCCAAGGCAAGCATTGAGATCACCAACGAACGAATACCCTCGTCTGGGATCTTTGCCAGTTCCAACAGCATATTTCGTTCACCAGCGCGGTATTTGAACAACTGGCTCAACGTGAATGTAGCCTTGCCGTCCAAGAACACCTCAGCGATGACGCATCCAGCACTGAACACGTCCATTGCCTCATTAATCTTGCCGTCACGCTTGTCGGCGTCGATGCTGCTCCCATCCATCTCCTGCTTCTTCCGAGACACGTCTGAACCGTCTGAGAAGAACCTCTCTGGTGCGATATAGCATGTCCGGCGACCAGATGTGTCGAAGTAGAACGAATAATCGGTCGGGTCGTCCTCGGGGATGAAGACTGGCTTGATGGAGCCGAAATCGGTGATGTAGACCCAGTTCCATGACGTCACCATTATGTTCTCAGATTTTATGTCGCCATGCGAGATCTAGCAAGGAGGTCAGGAGCGAGTCCGGGGTGCGGCTGCCAAAGTAGATTCCAACCTTGCGTTCCCGTGCAGCTTGTAAGCCAGTGAGGATCTGGAAAGCGATCCACTTCTTCTCGATAATACTGAGAAAGGGTCGAGTGCTATGGAGAAATTTGATCAGCTTCGAGCTGGAAGTTGTTCCTATCTCCCGGACCTTATACGGTCATACAAGCTGCTTAGTAGCCATTGTCTGATCATATATCCGGCCTTGTCCGTTTCAAAGAAAGTCTGATAGTTGTACACGTTCGGCAAGTCCACGAGCGCTTCGCGTTCCGCTACAGATCGACGCGTCTAAGTCTACAGGAGTCTTGAAGAACAAGAGGGTGGAGAAGGACACACACTCTTCAATCTCTTTCGGTAGTTCCGTAATGAGATACCTGGATCTGGCTTTATGAATATCTTGATAACCACTGAGCCATGCTTATGTCGCGCTTTGACAGTCTTGAGGAAACGACCTGAGCCTAGACTGTTGAGAGAGCTGTAAGACAGGAGTTTCATCCGAGTGATACTTGAGAAGCCCCAGCTAACCTCTTCTCATACACGATGTCACCGCCAAGGTCGCTGACGAAGGCATCCAATGCACTGAGACTCGTTCGAGTGGTTGGCCCTGATATATTGTTCCCCATCGGGCGGAGGTCCTTCAGCGAATGCCTTTAAATGGTCCCGAGAATACCCTGGCAACTGGAGGCACTGGTGGGTTCGGTAATTCACAAAGGTTCACTGGCCGGCGGGTCCGACTCTTGAGTTTGTATGAAGCAACTAAAACGTCCAGGACAAGCAGAACACTTCAAGCGCTGGTGGTTGTCGGAGATTGGGAAGCAGGAAAGTAGAGTTCAGTCGAGGATTGAACGCCATTTCCCACTTACACTACTCACTTCTCAAGACCAAACCAAGACACCAGCAGCTATGAGACCATCTGCAACCGCATTCTCAGAGATGCCGACAGGTCAGTACTCGCAGGTGATGCGGTAGGTATCAAGCTCACTAATCGTTGTTGGCAGGCAAGGCATATGTGCGCGAATGGTGTGACAATCCACTGCAATAGATCGCCAATAGCTCATGTCCTTTACTCTATAGATTGGCTGGTGGGGCAACATGGGTAGCCCGGCACAGAAGGGTATTTACCAGTACAGTAGGTTATATTCAAGCTCTCAGCTGTGACGAATAAACCTAATCCCAAACGAAACGTCCGTACTCAGGCCAGTCCTCATATAAGCAAAGGGCATTCGCCGGAGCCTTCCGTGGCTACTTGTTCAATGGATACAAGCGGTTAGCGTCGCAGGCTCCCTACTTCGCTCTCCCCTTCGCCGCCGGTGCGTTTTCGATTTTCCTGTCGCGTTCCCACCGCGTCGCCTCGCTAGCGAAACTTGATAGTAAAGTGAGCTGACGACGCATCTCCCTCCGTCATCTCGCGACCTTCAGGCTACGGCGTCTACGTATGGGCGAACCACACCGCGGAGTATCTTGAGAGCAAGGCTGGACACCACCACGAAGGAGGCGGTCATTGAACTATTCCCTCACAGCTCTCCAGATAACTAATCAGATTCTTCCATGAACCTCCTCGGTATTACCCGCGGGCTGGCCATGTGTGTGAAATGCTCCAATTCTTTTCTTAACGGGTGCGACATGCGGCAAGGACAATCATGAATAAGCCTGGCGAATCTTGCAGCTGAGAGGGAACGAAATCGAGTATGTTGTGGCAAGCATCGTCAAGGGTAGAAGACTGGTCTCTCGGAAGCCTTCCGGCCCCAGAATCAGATCATCTCTCTGGACACAGTAGCTGAATGGGATGTGTAAGACATTACAAGGGCATCGACAGCTTTTGGGCGGATTCTAGTAGCAAACATATTCTGAGGTCGGCGCGCAACTCTTGACCTGGATTACGCCTACACCTTGTCTTATCTCCTCGACAGCGTACCATTGTTCCGGATTGGCCTTGCCACTGAAGATCTTTCGTTCCTACAAGGTCAACAAATAATCATGTCAGAATCAACCGCTTCGAAGCTCAACGTCGCCATAATCGGAGCCACTGGCGATCTAGGTCAGTATGCCTAGCGCCTAGAGTACAAGCTCTTTGATTACTAAAATGAACTTGTTTTCGAACTGCCATATGGGCTTCTGGATTGCTAGGGCACTCCTCAATCTCTGACCGGAGACGTTCAGCCGAATTGTTGCTTGTTTCGGAATCCGCAGAGTGAGGGCGCGAATGCTCTGGAAGCGCTCGGCGCTGAGCTTCTCCAAACCAACGGATCCATCCACGTCGATGCGCTCAAGGGACTGGGGGTTCTTGTAAACGCCGCAGGACCTGGCATAAATCCCAAAGAAAACGACGCACTGGTCAAAGAGGCTATGACCAGCGACGTCAGGTTGTATTTCCTTCTGAATTCGGCATGTTAGCACATACATCTCCACCAGTGGTAACTCGCCTTCGGAACCATATTTGGTTACATGAGAAGGAGAGGCACGCTAGCGCCGCTCCAAACTTAGCACCCGGCCATCTCAAGGTCACCAAGGTTTGCTTTGGAATGTTCACCGAGATCATCCTTTCGATAAGTAATCATCTCTCAGCAACCACGCCTCACAGAGACGGAGCGCCGTTGACCACCCATTCCCTCCGTCACTTTTTTTCAGGCATTCTTGTGCCGAGATACCGAGAATGGCATATACACATCTTTCAGCCTGAGTATTTCGGACAAGATAGCGGCCACGTCCACCACCGACATTGGTTCTACGGTCGCGCATCTCTCGATCCTTGCCACTACAGACCCGAAGTCGGTGCGGGGCGAAGTTCGAATCAGTGGATACAGCAGGTTCATCAATGAGCTCGCAGAGATCATAAGTCAGGCAAACGGCAAGACGATCAAAGTCGTAGAGGAACCAGTCATCGAAGGTACAGATGATAAGAATGATTCGTCCGCCCTGGCTCGGTACGTTTTGAGTTTGGCTTACAGTCTGCGTTCTGGGTTCTCTTATCCTTTGTTTAGTCTTCTCAGGCTCAAATTTTCTCATGGAGCGGCGGATTTCTCAAAATACAACAACGAGCTCGTGAATCCGGGGCCGGAAGCACCGGACATGGAAACAGTAGACGTGTAAGTGCACATCACCATAGCTCCCCAGTTTTCCTTTGTAGCCTAGCATTCTGACCCTACGATTCGGCTCAGCAGTCTATTCGACCACGATCCAACCGCTCAAGACTTGGAGTCTATGCACAGCTCTGCACAGCTAGGGGTGAACATACAGTACCTCATCGTCCCGCACCAACAGACATTTCGAATCCTACCACTGATTTTAAGACTATTTCAGGAGCTCTTAATCCGCATATTCACTATGGGCTTGAGCTTATCGCCATAGAAGATGGCCAGACCTACCAAGAATGCATTTTCACACTCAGGAGTGTGTCTGCAGGATGGGCAACGCGAATCGGCGACTTACCACTCTTATGGGCACTGTCATGCGGTGACAGCTTGCACGCTGTGAGACTCGCGGTTCGTATGTTCGAAACTTTCCACGCAAAGTCTTGTACAACACACAAGTTCACCCAAATCCCACAAAGACCAAATTCGTAGCTCTAGTTCCCAGCATGTTCGCCGATGGAGGAGCCTTGGCACGATTGGGCTGACTTCAATGGAATCAGACCGCATTCTGGCATTCACGGCTGGGTGCAATACACATGAACTTCGGGAGCTCTCCATCAGCAATATGGGTCCATACCCAGCCACGAAAGATCACTTCCAAGGGCAGACCTGTCGGCTTCGTCACGCCAAGCTGAATGCGTCCCTTCTCATCCCATCGAACTGTGCTCTCTTATCAAATCTCCGCCTGCCGCACCTCAGCAATTCCCTCAATCATAGAGGGCCATCCATGGATCAACGCGGCAGCATCCCCCAAGGCTCTCCAGCGCTTGTTGAGCTCACACTGGAGTGGCTTCAGTTCGAGGACAGTGCACCTCCCGTAACGCAGACGTACTCGATCGAACTCATCTCACTCAAGATTTTCACTATAGATTATATACCATCTAAATCCGTCACCCATATTCTCGGCCGTGTGCGGATACCAAATAGTGAGACCCTCATCATCAGGGTATTCCAGCAGAAAGACAGGCGGGTGCTCTCCTTTACAAACCCGAGTGTCGTTCGTTCGGCCCGAGCCGTTGTTTAGGGTTCTGACTCTGCGACAGTCGAACTAGGGTCATGGTGGTTGATTCAGGTGGCTGGGAACAGGGCAAGCGCATCCTGCGCATCCGCACCAGCTTGCACTGTAAGAGCGCTACGCACCTCCTCCGATTCCTCCCTGCATTTTTGGATCTGGAGGTCGTTATCGTGCCATCCGTAGTGAGACGACCAAAGTCATTCGCGAAGGACCCTGACATTCTCCCAATCCTTCAAAGCGCACCAACTTTGCTACTCGCAGGTTGTAACTCATCTCGAAACCACTCCAACGCACTGATCGGTCAGGCCTACATCCCTGAAAGAGTCGATGATGTTCTACATTGGCCATTCCCGCTTCTGGAGACGTTGCAGGTCAATAGCCCTTACCTCAACGTAGACGCGCCCCTCCAGATAATCAGAGGTAGACTTGAAGCACAGGTGGCCACCTCTTCAAAGCTCAAGTCCCTTAAAATAACGGACCACCTGAAAACTTACTGTAACGAGATTGAAAGCACATTTGAGGCAGGGATAGTTAGCTTTTGCGAAGCGGATCCAGACTCAACATCGGGGCCCGACAGCCGCCCATCAACAGAGTGGTATTCGAGCTCGAAAGGCAAAGGTGAAGAGGGTACCAGCCGCTTGTAGACACAATGCAATACAATGGTACATAGCCCGGTTTCACGGGAGATGGACTCGACCAGATGCGATCCATTGGTGGCATGTGTGACGGCTACGAGTACTTTTACACGGTAAGCTATCCACGGTATACGGCGCGTGGCTTTGATCATTTATCCATCCAATTCAGTAATATTATTCCTGGGAAGCGCTTCTGAGCATACAGTCGGTTTGGTTACATTACAAAGCATGGATCGATTCTAAGAGGTTCGGTCATTTGGGCCTACTTCCATTCAAACCCACAGATCAAACCTGTCTTCTCGCTCCTCTCTACTCCCGCAGCATGAACAAAATTTCCTTCCGCATGATCCGGAGCTGCGAGGAATGCTTGCAGGACCTTGGAGTAGCTTCCGAGGAACGGGTGTGCCCTCACGTCGACGGCATCCCTGAGGCCAGCCCGCTCGACTCCATGGCCCAGTGTCACACACAGAGTCCCCCCGACATATACTCCATGCGCGTCCGAATCACAATCGGATGAGAGAAGAATAGAGAAGACAGCCTCACAGTCGACTAAGCGCGCTACCGCGACCTCCGCAGGAAAGACCCACTTGCCATTCTCGCCTTCATCCTGCTTGATCGGATGCCATGGCGTGATAAGAAGCTTTCCAGCTCCTTTCTCGATCTCGCACATCTCAGCCTTCCCTCCTTCGATCGACGTCTTGACGATTCCACACACCTTCCTCGACCCCTTCGGCGTCTTGACCTCCATGCCTGCTTTAATGTCCGACACTTTGACAGATGTGCAATCGGCTAACAGGATCGAACACGTTCCGGCGAAACAGGGGTTGGCCGAGGAGTTGTATGAAGCCATCGAGAACCCGGCTTTCGACGCCTTCAGAGTTTGAGCTGGTAGACGGCTGTGTCCATATCCTCCATAACCAGGTGACAGCGTCGGTGTTAACGGAACAGATGGCTTCGGCGGTGGTAGGTTGTCAAACAGCGTATCGATTTCGTCCCGACAGGTGAGGAAAAGCGTTGATCCTCTCCCATAGACTTGCACTCCGACGTCTTTGAAGTTGATGCACGTCTGGCGTTGATGTGCACGTGCCAGTGAGAGGAGATAGTGTTGACCCCAGCGTTGGAACATATCTTTGTTGGATACTGCCAGAAGGACCTGGCCCTGGACGTCGCTGAGAAGCGCTCGTGCATCGGGTGCGTCGGCTGACGAGGGGAAGTTGACCTCCATGTCGCTGACCAGACTTTCAAACAACCCCTTGGTGCCACTCGGGATGGATGCATTCTGAGCACCATACCCGTTGCAATTAGACTCTTCCAAGCGCGTTGCCGTCTCCAGTGCGTTGTACACTGTGGACACGAACTTGGAGCGATACTGATGATACGCGATGTTGGTTGTGTCAGCGGGGTCTTGCGTGGTGATGCTGGAAAGGGATACGCGTTGGACTTCGGAGACGAGCTCGGTTCCATTCCAGGATCGACAACTGACGGTGACCGTGAAAAGATCCGATGGCGTCATTTTACCAGACGTCTTCACGATTAGATCCCTCGTCTGACCGTATTGCAAAGGGTCCATCGACACCTTCAACCCCGTGGCGTCTTGAGTGAATTCGTGTCCACCATCGGCTTCAAGAGTTTTCGCGTTGCCCTTACTCTTGAAGAAATTGAAGGCTTTGATGGTGCTCTTGCCCCCACTCAAGAGCTCGACCGAAACGCTCAAGCTATCCGCGCATGTAGCGTACACGTTGGCGACGGCGTGGACGAATACGGTCCCCACCATGCCAGCGTCAGCGATGAACCCGAAGGTGCCGCGACCAATCGTAGCCAAGGAGTGAAGGAGACGCGAGTCAAGCCTGTATCCAAAGCCGAAGGTGTTGATGGTGACAGAGTTGGCGAGTTTGTGAGTGTCGAGATAGGATTTGAGCATAGGGACGTGTCCGCGTGGAGGAGAGGTGGTCGGAAGGCCATCTGTCAGGAGGAAGATTGA
>WSTV01000329.1:0-32507 GCA_019632285.1 Tulasnella sp. 332 | reverse complement strand
CCAGGGGATTATCGGCTTCGGTGTTAGATACCATAGTTGTTCCTGGCCCTTCTGGCCTCTATCTATTCAAGCCAGATGCGAGTTGGATGAGGCGGTACCTTTTCCGTCGCGGCGTTGAGTCTCTATCCATGATTTAGCTGATGACATGAGTTCGTGAGGGGATGTTCATCAACGCTCTAGATTAACTGGCACCAGAACTGTTTTGAGATCAGGCTCACTTGCCCAGAAGAGTGGATGTGAAATAGACCGAGGACCTAATGCCAACTCCGTACTAGATAATAAGCCGTGAGCGAGTCCAGTCAGGTTATGAATTGCTTGCTGCTGTCCACTATTACATCTCTGTCCCCATCCATTCTAAATTACTCTCATGGACCCCGACATCGAGCAAGCCATTGACGCTCTCATCGAAAGACCACTGAAAGCAGATCATCACATAGGGTGAGTTGAGGGATCGCGTTCAAATAGAACGGTACCATCCGACGTCGCAAGGGCGGACTAGGAGATTATTCGCTTGAAGAACTCCGCCAACATCTGCCTTGAAACGTTTCGAGCGCGCTTTCAACCGAGGGCTCGCCGTCAAAGCTCAGCAGCACAACTCCTTCCTCCCCATCTACAGACTACCCACCGGGGTCTTGATAAGAATCTTCAAAGCACTACACTGACGGAGAAAGAGCCCCCCATCACCTCGCGGCGGTGTCTATCGCATGGGCCAGGGTCGTTCTGGATTCCGCGGCGTTGTGGAGCCACAAAGATTCCAGCGGCGCAATCAAGGCCGGTCTCAACTCGTTAGCCAGGTCAAGGGGCACGCTGCTGGACGTTACGTACTGCCCTAACTAGTATAGGGGTGACGGGGGTGGCGGCCCTGAAGATATGATGCAACTGGAACTGTTCATGAACGCAGTTGGTAGGCAGTTCCACCGGTGGCGGTCTGCTGACTATGGACAGCTGCTTATGGACTATGAGCGGGGGTTGTCAAGAGCCCTAGTCAAGCGCTTCGACATGAATCTGGCACTACTCTTGGAAAAGCTTACGTCAGTGGGGTCATATTCGTTTTGGATTCCAATTGTTCGACAACTTCCCCCAAAGGTCGCGCCTCGTTTGCATCAGCTTGAGATCAGATGGTTCCATATTGTGTGGGACTCCGGTCTCTTTTTTTAGTTGCAGACACTCCAGGTCTATCTAATTCCGTGGGTTCCTCCACGGCCCAGACGGTGCAGATCCTTCGGGCCTGTCCAGACCTGGTCTACGTCGCGATCGACCGCCACTACAATGAGCCAGAAGACGAGACTACAACCCCCACCGATATGAAATTGATCGAGTTACCAGCTCTGAAAACCTTCTCGTTGCGCCTCGATCCTGCAGGCCTGACATCCATACTTCAAGCCGTACGCATCCCCGCACCCAACCAATCCCACACATCTGCTTTCCCCACAACAATTAACATGTTCTCCGGCTCCATGGATCATTTTCTCCCCACCCTTTCTCCTTTGGTCCCCTCAGCCGACTTTGTTTATATCCATATTAGCGCTCAAAGGTTGACGTACTGTGCCAGTCCTGAGGAAGGCCCGTCACATTCCTCTGTACATTTGGGCTTTCACTCTACGGAACCATGAACACCATACCGGAGCATTCTAACATGGATATTGGATCACATCCACTCGCCATCCTTCGCAGTTCCTGTTGTCATCGCCATCGAAACACGCGGTGTACTACTCCCTCGGCTCTCCACAACCCTTCGGAGCTACCCCGTTACCATTCTGAATGTAGGAAAAAACCGCTTAGGCAGTGGCAACATCTTTCCGTCCCTCACGCAACCAGTCATGGTTGATGAGACATTGTGCTGGCGGATGCCCACACTCTGCGAGATCTACTTCGATATGTGGTATAACGTCACACCAACTGAAATTCTGTCCCTCGTGGAAGGTCGTCTTGAACATTCTGTATCAATGAATGGCCAGAGTAGATAGGAATTGCCTGTACGGTTTACCAAGCTATGCCTCCCAATGCCGATCAACAGGAAGAAGCTCGTACACATTGCCGCCCTTCATCGACTCAGGATCCTTGTAGATGATGTTGAGGTGGAGGGATCGAATGGCATCGTCGATGAGGATGACGAGGATGAACACATTGGGATGGATATGAGGAAGTAGAATGGGAAGAGGGACAGGATGGCGGCGGGAGTTACTACTGGCCAACTCATCAACCCCTGAGTTTATGCAGCCGGAGCTTGTGATATTGTGTTTCACAAGTGAAATCAGATATTCCTTTCATGTTCTGAGATCTCTGCCCACCTTAAGCGATAGCTCCAAGTCATAGAGCGGCACAACATGTCTCCAAAGATCGTGTCAACGTCAATGCTAGTGCAGTCGCTAAAGTTCTGAAGAGGCTTTTGGAGGGGACGCAAAGACCGCCAGAGGTCGTGGGGAAGGTTATGCTCAGTGCGTGGAGGTATGGAGTGCGTGATCCGAAGTCCTCTCGCAAGTACCGGTCAGAGCCGTCCGATTCTACGATCTAACGGTATGCTGATGCGGTAAACGAGGAATTTCAGGAGTTCATGCACTAGAACAAGGGAGAAATCTTGCAAGAGATCTCTGCTGACCCGATTGGCTGGGTGCACAGTAGTCTGCGCATGTACAATGGCTGCCTCAGCGGTGTAATCGACTGGGAGAACTCAGGATGAGCACCGTGACATGTGCAGATGCATGTGCTGAGATACGCTTGCAAAGGGTCGCGTGGAAAGTATAATAGGCGGTGGTAAGCCTATTATTTTGGGGAAGTGTTTGAAAGGTCTATCAGGCGTCCTGCAACTTCCTTCAGTACCCATAATGATTGTGATTGAAGCAGGTAAAACATGCGTTTCATAAAGAACAATTCAGGTTGGTATCTCAACATACTAGGGCACTCGTTTTCGTCACATTCATGTCCATTACCTTTTTTTTTTCGTGTGTGAGAACGGTGGGGAACTCGCTAGCCGAGCGAACCGAAAGACTCGGAACAGTGCGGGGTTCTTGTGGACCCGCTAACCCCCCCCCCCCGTTTGGTCTGCTGGGATAGACCAGGGGTGCAATTCATGTCCATTACCCCGATGTTAGAGTGCGATCGTTCATAGACCCTTAAACATAGAGCATACTGATTGGACAATATGTTCAGACGGTTGATTTGTCCCTCATCAAACACTACCCCGCGCGTCTTCCACTCGCCTTCAGCTCTATATACTAGGGTGCAGAATGAACGTCTATGGCGCACAGAACTACAGCAGCTACTACACGCACGGATCCAATGTTCACTGCATCCGCGCTTGTATGAATGAAGACGGTCAAGACTTGTTGGCTGTAGGAGGGGAGAGCAAGCTTGAGGTCCTCCAACGAGTAAGCTAGAAAGCGTGTTCATTGTAGGTCCAGAATCTGAATTTCTATATAAAACATTCAGGATGCGGCAGTGTCAACACCAGAGTACAAGGTTATCGCGTCGTTTCACATAGGGAGCCCCATTACTGCTATTGCTTGGTCGGCAAGGTCGAAGTCTCCATCTCGGGCAGCAAGCTGGTTCTTAGAGTGAGCTCACTAATCACTTTAAATGAGAATTTCCCTCTTACTTCATCCTTGACACCCAGGCTCGTCGTCGCAAGCGAGGACAAATGTCTACGCAGATTGTTATCCTCTCCAAAACAACAGGAGCGTATCAAACTCTTCCCTGGGGGCCTCACCGGTCATCATGGCCGAATCAATGATGTCTGCTTCTGCACTTCAGAGACATATCAGACCCATGTCGCTAGCGTGGGTGACGACGGGTTCCTTGTTTGGAATCTCTACCCTCGTATGTACGAGTCAGAAAAAGAAAACGAAGAGAACAATATGCGCCTCGACTCTGGTCCGGAGGACGGTGACACGGAAGACGAGGAAGTCGATCAAGCGTTGAACACAGACTATGGAGGAGGCTCAAGACGTCGTCGTACCAAGGTTTCGATGTTTTACTCCGATTTGAATGTTCCTGGCAGGTCTGACGAAGCCGCCGACGACAATGAGGAGCAGCCCGTCAGAGCGATCAACTATCCAATCCCTTTTTCACATCCACTGCACTCCATCGCAGCCCACTCATCGTCGGCCAACCAGTTCATGGTTTCCGATACGCATGGTACGGTATACATTATCGACTGGACGAAGCTTGATCAAGAGAAGCCAGAAGGCTGGAGGGGTCATCGCGTTGTTGAGCTTGTTGACCCACGCGCACTGACCGATCATAGCTCATGGGGAGGAGCTGCGTCGTGGAAGCCTGACGATATTAATGTGTCAGTACCATTCTGGCCCTTGGCAGGAAACTAGGTATGCTGATCGTTTCTCTCCTGTGAATCTCCTTGTTCAGTATCGGTGCCGCGTACGGTTCCCACTGGTGCATATGGGATACCAGAAAGCTTCACGGCGGCAAGCCGATTGCTACAGGGATGGGCCAAGAATATGGAGGGAGTAGGTTCCGGTGGGTTTGATAGTCGCTCAAAACCCCCACCAGCTGCCGAGATCGGCCAATGCTGAAGACGTATTCGTTGACAATGTTTCTAGCTGGAGTCCAACGAACACGAGCTTGTTCGCTATCTCTTCTTCGTCGCCACTCGCGGGTCCTTCAATCAAGGTGTATCGCACACAGTCGCTTGATAGTCAGTTTCTCTTCCATGACTGGCCTCGACCCCCAGACTCATCTCTGGTGCATATCACTTTAGCTATGAAAGAGTTGAACGTCCTGCCACGGCCCAACCGAAACCGTGTTCGGGACTTTGATTGGCTTGGGGTTGCACACTTGGAGGACTCGATCAGAGCTTGGTTGGCCATCGCTATTGGCAGGAAGATTTACTTTGTGGCCGCCGGGGACCCAATACCGACGGCTCCAGATGAAATGGATTATTAGATTTAAGTACAGCAGATCGATATATCCAAACAAAAACAAAAACAAAAACCTATGCATACGATACGTTATATTGGCTGCTTACGGCCTCCCAAGAAAAAAACAACAAGAGGATGGTAGGGATCCGCAGCCCAGAGACTGATATACAGGCAAGCATAACAGCAGACGAAGACGAAGATGCAGATGTTAGTGGATGAAAGACATTGGAAAAGAGATATAGCGAATGCCTAGGAGCGATGAAAAAGAATATATGACGATGGTGTTAACGAGACAGGGGATTGGAAGCGCGGGATTTCATGATGGGAAAACGTTCGGATCTCACAGATGGAGGGAGGGGTACCAAGATGTGGGAATCAAGAAAGGAGGCGGAGGATAATGGAGACAGGAACTGAGAAAGGGAGAGTGAGAAGACTACATTACATTCCGTACATTTGCTGCTCCAGCTGCTCCGGGTTATTTGGTATGTGAAGTTGATTGACAGCCATGGCAGGGTTTTGGTGCAGATGTGCATCAGGTAATCTGAAAACAAGCCAAGGTTGTTCGTTGAGTATGTTGTCGGCAATTTCTGAAGAACGAAAGAGAATACACACCCAAGTTGATCCCACATAAAGTTGTCGTATGCTACGGAACGGAGATGCAGCATCAGTAGGTTGGTTGAATGAGTACATAATAACCTGATGTAAAAAATCCATACTTTCATAAATTGTTCCACCTGCAGGACCTAGATTTGGGAGGTATTGATCACCGCTGCCTTGGCTCTGGTACTGGTGTTGTTGCTGTTGATAGTATTGTTGGTGTTGGTGTTGGTGTTGTTGGGCGTCGGACGTCGGGTATGCAATTACCATCGGCGGGTGTATGTGGTGAGGCTGTGGCTGATGGAGTTGAAGCGACATCGGCGGGTGGAACTGTTGTTGGCCATTCGGTTGTTGCTGCTGCGATTGCTGCTGATATATCGGGGAATGAATGTTGCCGTTAACGTTGTTATTCAAATTTCCGTTGGTGGGATATCCTCCATTATACGGAGAAGGATTCTGATGATGGGATGGCGGCGACGTGTTCGAACTAGAGTTGCTGCCACGGTGCTGTGGCTGCTGGGGTTGATAGCCATGTATTTGCATTGGGGCATGCGTTGTATGCGGCGTGTTTCCATAAATCGTGCCATCGGCTGAAGGCGGAGGCTGCATCAAAGGCTGTCGAACCATATTCGTCGTCACAGTCGGACGCTCAGGCCGACCACCACCTCCGCCGCCGCCGCCGCCGCCGCCGCCGTCGCTGCTAATGGGTGGACCGCTAACGGACCCAGAGTGCGCGTGTCTGGATGGGCCCGCTGTCATTCCCGTATTCCCGCGTTGATCGGCATCGAAACTTCCAACACTCTTCTGCGATACCAGACTTGGCGCCGACTGGGACCCTCCGCTATCCTGAGGCGCACCGGCTACTGACTCAGAGCGCCTTCCCTGCTGGCCATCCATCTCTCGGAAGCCCTTGGCCAGGTTGTGAATGAATCGCGGCACTCCTTTGACGTGCGAGTCTTTGAAAGCATTCGCAGTTTTTTCGATTGAATCATAGACATCTTCGGGCTTTAGGTAGTCCGCATAGGAGTCACCAGCACGGCGAAGCAGCTATGAGAAGAGAATAAATCAATGAAAAAGAGTCAAAAGATAAGCTAGGGAAAGGAACAATTAGGGTGAAAGGAACCAGCATGAACAACACGTACTCGAAGAAGGAACAATGCAGCATAGGCAGCCATCACTGCCAGGACATCCTGCCCGTAGCGCTAGAAAGAGCAAGGGGCGTATCAGAAAGCGTCTGACTTCAAGTATAACGGCATATCCGCATACTAGCGATCCCATGTCCTTGAACTTCGTGACCACATCCAACGAATCCTGCGCCGATGTGTAACACAATGCCAGGGCCGTGTCATTTAGTTCATTTTTCGGACCAGGCTTATACGCCTTTGGAGACTAGGTCGGCAACGTCCAAAATATAAAAGAAGGTAATCCTGGTCAGCTAGGCGTCGAGCGGGAAAACGCCGCATATCAAACACAATACGAAAAGGAGAGAAAACTCACATTATCCAACCCCAAACTATTCAAGAACAGTCGGACGTGTAACTTGAACAGCCTCAAGAAGTTGACATGGAAGTCAGTCCCGCCGGCCTTGAGCATCTCTGGCTCCCAATAATCCTCCCACTCGTTCAACCTCCTGTTGGCACCCCCAAGCAGGATCCTGAAGTCGATATCGTAGCTCTTGTGGCCGCGTTTCTGCATGAAGAAGACGTCGGTAACCTCCGCAGACATGCGCCTGAGCTGGACGAAGGATGCGATTACGGCGTCTTCCCTAGGAAGGTCCGAGTTTTGGTGCCATGTGACGGATTCCTCGATGAGCCGACCCTAAAGCGTGGGGGTTGAGCGGGGGGAGGTGGGAATTGCGGGGGTCGCGACTCGTGAGCAATTGACTTCAGGGACAACTGGTCCTAACACACCTCTGGAATCATCCACGGGCGCCCAGTTTGCATACTCAGACTCCGGTCATGCACGAAGAGCACGAGGAACGTCCTCTCGCGGTTCCTCCTCTCTAGATACTGTGTTTCGGTCTCCCCAGCCGGAGGCTTCTCGACGTACTTATCGAGCCCAAGCTCGAAGGCGACGCGACAAGCGTAACCCACGAAAATCCAAGTCCGCTGTATGATAAAAATCTACAATCAGCACTTTCATAGGTTTGGTAGGGTAATTATTCATGCACAGAAAACGCACGTTGTCCTCCAGTTCTTTCCAATATGTCAGACAGCTGAACGCTTGCACGACTTCGACCGACTTATGTTGCTCGTCCATACACCTGAAAGAATGTCCGCGTTTGTTTGTGGGAGCAATTGATTTATGTCAGAGAAATCGTCAACCTTGTCAAATGAAAAATAGTCGTACCTGCTCGTGAAGGCCTGACACATTTGTTGGAGCGTCCGCATCACCCCAGGTTTGAAATATTTGCAGCACGCCATCATCATGACCGTGAACAGAAATTTGGACTTGCTACGGATGTAGGTGACGGTGTGGAGCTTCGGGTTGAACAGATTGACGCATGGGTTGAGATGCTCGAAGAATCTGCTCAATCATACGCCAAAGAGAAAAGGGAAGGGGAAAGGATGCGAGGATTATTGGTTGACCAATAGTGGTTTGTGGCCACCCGAGTCTCCAAAGATAGCGAAGAGACACGTACTTTATAAACAAAGCTTCCGCCTCTTCAAACGCCACGATCCCCAAATCGATCGGATCCTTGAGCGGGACGCGAGACGTAGCGAACTCTGGGGGTAACGGGATCTCCGTCTCGCTCCCCATCCGACCCAACGGCGCGTCGCCCATATGCCCGTCCATTGCATCGTCCGTATCCGACAACGACCGCGCCGTATTCGGTGGCAAACTCGAGGACCCATCACCACGACCACTCCTTCCATTCCTAAACCCATTCATACCAGACAATCTAGGACCGGGGGTTCCCATACCGATGACGCTGTCGCGTCTCCCCAATGAAGGTGAGCCGAGGGCGCCGTTGGCCGTCGATGGACCCAGGACCGTCGCGAGGAACGACTGACGCGTGCGTTCACGAGCGAGCATCGCCCGAGGGTACAAGTCGTCATCCGCGCGCAAGTCGTCGGTGTCTTCGGATGGAGGGAGGTGCGATCGCGACCTCGGTGTGCCTGGAGGTATGATCGTTTGGAGGGGTGGGAGTTGGTGTGGTCCGATGGATGGCATCCGTCGGTGGTTGTGCGCGTTTTGATTTTGGTGTTGGCGCTGGGGTGGCACCACGGTACGCGCCCCTTCCCTTTCGTGTTTACGCTCTCGAGGTGTTTCAGGACGAGCATCAAAAAGGTTTTGTTGCATCTGTTGCATCTGTTGTTGTTGTTGTTGCTGCTGCTGCTGCTGCATGGGCGCGAGGGCCGCTACTTCGAGCGGAGGAGGCGCATAGGGACCGGGGTATGGATGTTGCTGGCTGTGATTCCCAACCCCGTTGCCGGCGGGAATGCCACGCGACGACGACGCCACCATGGTATTGTTGTTCGGATGTGGCTGTGACTGTGATTGTGACTGAGAATTCGAGTGCGAGTGCATGCTGTGTGAGTGGGAAGTCTGCGGATGGTGCGAGGCGGGCAAGGCGGCCATGATCGTCGGAGAAGGATTCGCGGTCGAAGAATATGAAGAAGGCTGCTGCTGCATACGCCGATCTACTGCGTTCGGGCGTTGTTGCTGTTGCTGTTGTTCTTGCCGCTGCATCGAAGGGGGCCCTCCGCTCCCATCATCTGTTTCCATATCCTGCTCCTGGTCTTGTCCTTCATCCTCGGACATCTTGCCTGCTCCTGAAAGATTCACAGATCCACTTTCCTCCAGTTTTGGGAACGGATGCGTAGATAATTGCTGTTGCTTTTGCCGAACGTAGTGTCCATTGGCCGCCGCTGATGTGAGCGATGGCATGGAGCCGGAAGCTTCATCAGAACCTCCTCCTGTCCCGTAGCTATTGTGACCTTGGATAGGAGATGGAAGACGCGCAGAAGTGGCCTTCATGCGGACTTCGTTGACACGCTCCATTCGGCGAGCTTTGCCGGCTTCGGAGATTCTGTTTCGAGCGAAGAAGCGAAGGGACGAACAGAAATACCACTATGTGAGTCTTGACCTCGATGGATGGAAGATATGCTTAAGGAGGAACGAGCGGTGACGACTTACTTTGAGCCCGGTTTGCGACCTCGTCGGTGTTTCTCGAATATGCATCTATAGAAATTACGAGAGTTTAGCTCTGAACCCAAACGAGATTCGATTTGCTGCCCCGGCACCATCCGTTGGCTTTCAAACGCGTCCGTAATCTCACTCACTGGAGGTTAGATTTCTTGCACCTGTTGCACGGGTTGATGTCGCTCTGCTGGTCGTCGCCTCCGAGGCATCGCATCTAAATTGAGAGGTTGATCGTTCAACCCTGCACACAATCTCATGATCGGCGATTGGCCCCTCGAAAGCGCACCTTGGCTGCACGACATACTTGACAAGCCCTGTTGTGTTAGAACGTCCAAGAATGTCAGGTTCCCGTGTTTATTGGAATTCCATGGCAGGGGAAGTTGCGATGTCGACTGGAAGGAAATGGAAGGTCAAGGAGTGAACGCACCTCGCCCCGCGTTGCACCGACTTCTTCGATTGGGTCTGTGAGCCAGATGCATTAGCGACTGGAGAGTCAGCGTGATTGCTTGGCGGTGGAGAAGAGTCTCCATCGTCCATCTGGTCGTCGAGGCATTCGATCTCGGGTCCCATTTTCGCCTTATACTTGGCGTCTGCCTGGTGGCTTTTGATTGTGATTTGAAGGGGAGTTTTCGACGGGGTCTAGTCAAGATATGAACGGGCGGGTGTGGTATCCAAGCCGATACACCAATTGATGAAGGTGCGAGTCCAGACGGCTGCTGAACGCCCAAGAGATACGAAACAGGACTAGCGAGTTGCCGGGGGGATTTATCGGGACAGGAAGGAGGGGAATAGAGAGGAGATCAAGGCACGCAGGAGGGAAGCCACAAACCTTCAACATTCAAAATCGACAAACAAAAGCCCCCTGCGACCAAATAGGGTATATTCGCCATTCAATTCAGGTTTGAGCTCGTGGCGCGGACCGACCTGCCGACGTCACTCCTGCCATGGCTCCGGCATCTAATTATCATGCGCGCCTATTTCCAGAATGATTTACCCCCGGCATCTAAAGCAGACAGCAGACAGCAGACGTTGAAACATCTACTCCAAACATACGCCACCTCTCCTTCCACGTCGTCAAAGAACTCACTTCTATATCGAGCATCGGAATCCAGTCTAAGTCGTTTCCGGCGAGAGTATCGATGGGGGGTTGACATGGCCCTGCAACCTCGCCTGATATCCCCAAGCATGAGAGAATACCGTCACCCCTCTTCCTTGCTTCCCTTGAAATCGAACTCGACCGCATCTGCATCCGTAACCATCATGCAGGTTCGTGCTGGGGAATTAAATGGGGATTGCCCTTCTAAAGTAACTTCATCCGCTCAACTGACATCGATGTTTTCAGGGGCGCAGGTGGGCAAATACAAGCAGTTCACATGTGTTTGGAAGCTCCTCGGCGCTTACCGGTTTCTAACCAATCACTCTTACTTTCCAGCGCATTTGCGACACCACGCATCAGACACGTCACATTGTCCGCTGCGCAGCAGCTGGGCGACACCTCCGAGGACGCCGTCTACTTGGAATTGAAATTCACATCAAACTTCAAAAAAAAAAATTCGCGGCGAGCCCGGGAATTGGTGTAAACAATATCCAACAAAGCCATTCATATCCAGAAATACAAATAGCATTCGGACGAGTCAAAGCCACACCAACGGATATGCAATACAACAACTGAAGTGCAGTTCGACACCAGGGCCTACATCCCTTAATAACCCCCGGTATCTGTTGCCCGATGTGACGCCATCGTTCTCCTCTGGTTGTCCTCCAATTTCGGACAGTTCGAAATCCCATGGCCCAAGCCTATCCGAATCAAAGAAGAAATTAGGGGCAGTTAGTTTGATCCGTTAAAAGCTACAGCATCCGAAATCAAAACAACAGGAGCGCATCGAAATCGAATGGATAGATGGCCGTGAGGACCGTGGGTGAAAATGGTCGCCACCGTCAGGTTCCAGCCATGATAAAGGCCATATGCCAAACTACCCAGGTTAAGCGTGTCGAAGGTGACTTCAGGGATGAAACAAAGCCACAAGCGCTAAAAATCGAGGACGAAAGCCTGGACCTGGGGAAAGCAAGAGAGAGAGAAAAGGAGGAAGCATAAACTTACCGCCACAGACTGGACATCCCTTCATGGACCCGCCTTGGGCAGCCCGCGGGTCTTCGACGGAGAGCAGGAATGGCGGTACCCTATGTCGAGGGAGCGGGCAGAGAAACGCCGTTTCAATAAGCGCCATTTACCCGCAAGAAACGAAAAAGAAGGGGGACGAAAGTTTAAGCACGCACTTTTGCTTGGCTTCCATCAACAGGTACTTCAGATCCAGCAACGTCTGCTCCGCGGTGTTCATGTTCACGAATGTCGTAGCGATACCTGTCTTGCCGCTGCGTCCGGTACGACCGATCTGATGCACATAGTCTTCAATCTCCTTGGGCATGCTAAAGTTGATAACATGCTGGATCTCGGAAAAGTCGAGTCCCTTTGAAGCGATGGATGACGCGACCATGACGTCCTTTTTGCCCGTCTTGAAGGACTTGATGGCGTATTGACGTTCTTCCTGAGCTGAAATACGAAGGAATGGTTGGGATAGAAAAAAGAGGAGAGGGGATCAGTGCTGTCAAAACTGCTCACTCTTGCTTCCATGGATGGCGACGGCCTCTACGCCCTTGAGCAAGAGATACTCCTGAATATCTATAGGTATGTGTCAATTCGTGCTCACCACCACTCTTCATGGCAATGTGCCAAAAGCTAGACGCGCACCATCGACCTCGTTCTTGTTATCGCTGAAGATGATGACCGGCGGCGGCGTCTTTTGAAGGCACTCGAGCAGATACACCATCTTCGCCTCTTGCTTCACGTACTCCACCACTTGCAACACGTCCAAATTCGCAGCACCCGCACGACCGACGTTTACGAGCACTGCCTTCGTGAGGGACTGTTGTGCAAAGTCTTGGATCTTCCGCGGCATGGTCGCAGAGAACAGCAGTGTCTGCCTTTGATGCTAAGTAAAAGCAAGGTCAAAAAAAGCAGATCCGCGTCAACACCTTAACCAAGCTGGAACGCACGAAAAGAGGTGGAAACAACGTACATGGAAATAACTCATTATCTCTCTGACATCATCCTCAAAGCCCATATCTATCATCCGATCGGCTTCGTCCATACAGAAGTACCGACACCCATCAAATGTGAATCTCTTCTTCGCGAGCATATCTTTTAACCTCCCGGGTGTGGCAACGACGATATGAAGGCCCTTGTTTAAAACATGATGTTGATCCCCCATTGATATCCCGCCCATGCACAATAACGTGTTGATCTCCGGGTAGCCATCTTCCTGCATCGCAGCCGTCCATTGTATGATGTTATCATACGTCTGAGAGGCCAACTCTCGAGACGGGCAGAGAATGACGCCAATCGGTCCTTCCCGACTAATCAAGGGCAGTTTCCGTTCATCCTCCATGGCCATCATAATTAAGGGCAGGCAGAAGGCGAGCGTCTTGCCGGATCCGGTAAATGCTATGCCGATCATGTCACGACCTGAGAATCTGAGAGAGAATAACCTTCCCCAGTGAGTTTGCCGTTAAGGGAGAAGCGTGATGTACAGGAACTTACGCGGTCGGCAGACCTTGCATTTGAATGGGCGTGGGTGTGACGATTTTGTTCTTCTTGAAGAATTTCAATAGACAATTAGGTATTTTCATATCCTAGATGTGCGAATGGGAATATAAGGATGAACAAGAAAACCTCTAGGATCGTGATAAATGAACTGTACCGCAAATGTGGGTATAGGTGGAGGGATGTCATCTCCCTCAACAATGATATGATACTTCTCCCGAACTTTGGTGTGGTGCTCTTCCGACCTTTCACGTATGTATCGCGGAGGTCTCCAGCTATCAAGACCGTTAGTCGACCACGCTATAATTAGCCTAAACCAGGAGAAGTACACTCACGATGTTTTCATAGTTGTTGTGTATTGAACACCTTTCGCAAGCTCCAAGTCGGACGCAAGCTTTCGTCTACTAGCAATGGCAGCCAACATCTCCTCCTCCACCTCCTCGTTCTTTTGGGTGTCCGTCTTCTTTGAGTCTAGATAAAACGATCAGTCAGACTACTAACCCATGAGACCACCAGGCTGATGGGGACATACCTTCCTCCGCTTTCCGCTTATGCACCTCTTGCGCTTCCTCAAGCAAGGTCCTCTCCTTCCTCGCTTTCTCTCGCCGCTTCTCCTCTTCCTTCTCAGCGTCTTCGGCCTCTTCACGTTCCTCCCGCTCCCGCTTCGCCTTCTGCGCCGCCGTCTCGGCAGTATGGGTAGTGAGCTTGGCCACGAGTGCCTGACGCCGTTGGGCTACCGGCACATAAGGCACATAGTCCTCTTCCTCTTCCTCATCATTTGGCGCGGGTCCATCTACGCGACGCCTCTTTGGTGAATGCATGACGGCAAATATGAAGAAGGATAAGGCAAAGGCTGGTAGGTGGTCAGAATGACAACTTTCAGGGGCCTACAACATTTGTCTTCAATCCACTCAGGCGATTACCGGGAACCAGTGCCAGACTCGAATACCCCAACCTATTCATCCTTCATCGGTCCTAGCACCGGCCTGAACTCCAGCCTGAAGTATGCTCTAGCGCCCTTAATGGCTAAATCGTAACAACCTCACGCTCTGACCATCCCGGAAATCTTCTCAGAGATCCTGTCAAACCTAGCTTCCACGGATCTCGTAACATCAACACCGGTCTGTCGAGCGTGGCTCGCCCCGGCCATCGATATAAAATGACGAACGAAGATGATCAAGCTCAGCCGTTTGTTGACCATGCTTTCTCCGCTGGTCGAAGACACTGCTGCTGAGAGATGTGACGTGGTGCGTGCACAGTCGTGGTAACACCAGACACCCACTCGTATTAAACTGCCCCCAAGACCTGCAGCCTCATGCTCGAGTTCGAAGATATGGCTCAAGAACGATGGACCACCCCTTTAGAGAGCTACTCAGACAAGGTCACACGGCTCGAAGTTGACATGTTCTCGACATGGGCCCCTGAAGTCCTTAATAAGCTTCTAGGGGCGTTTGGGGGGCGTTGAGTACCAGGGCTCTCCATTTTGGACGCCACAGACTTAGAGTATCCAGGCGATCACTGTATATCTCTCCTTGATCTCCTGTCCGGGCCAAACCCACAAGAAGTCCGCTTTCCACGTTAGATCGACAACAAAACCGTAAAGGGCTTGGTGAAATCGATAGCGCATCGCGCACCTCAGGTCACGAAGCTTACGGTTGGCAGCCTATTCTATTCTGTCGACTATTTGGATTTCTGCATGCTCAAAACCGTATCTCATCTCCGTCTTCTCTCTCCATCCGACTATATTACCCTCCCAACTGCCAGGACCTCCAAAATACTTCAATTCAAGGAAGGTGCAATAGGTGCACCTCGTTTATGTCGGAAGCGGCTGTGCCAATCTCCTCATCGTTACACGACTTCGGGTCAACGTCACCTCACCACAACTCAAAGTTTTGGTCTTCAAGTCAATCGCCTCATGTCTCCATACCATCTCCTTCACAAACATGGATCGCCAACTGAACGTTCCTGCACTCGATCATTTCCTTTAAAGTCGCGTTCTCTTGGAAGCTCTGGAGATGAAAGTGGATGTGCCGAGAGGAGCATTGCCCAGGATGGGCCATAGGAATGTGCGGAGGCTTCACATGGAGAACTGGGAGCACGTGAGCCAAGACTGAAGAGACGACGAGTTCAACTCAATCGGCCATTCTTATCCTGAGCTACGGGAACTTACGTTAGGTTGCTGCTCCCACGCCTTGAAACTATCAGAATGGGGCATTCTCGCTTCCCTCGTGCCCGCACGTGACCACCTGGAGAAACTGATGCCTCTGCTCTACATCTCAACCATCCCGTTCTCACCAAACGCCCCATCACTCATCAAACGCACTGTCACTACGGTCACTCATCACGCCCAGGCTCCAGAGACTACAGATCAAGGCACTGGTCTTTGACCGATTCATCCGACATCTCGCGAAGCTGTGCCTAAATGCCCGTCCCTTCAAGGTTGAGTATCTTCCCGGAAACGCCGCTTGTTCAGCCAGAGTTCCATCCCTTTCTAATGTGAGAAGGAGGATTTGACAGACAAATTTCACAAATACCAGAAGGGCATTAATGGTCTATGAGAGGTATTGGAAGCGATGTAGACCGTAGATGGAGCACTTGTAATGCGGAGAGTCTGCTGAGCTTGGTGATAACCAAGATAGTCGAAGGGCCTGTGTAAATCGGAAACACAGAGAGCTGTAGATATGAGAGAAACAAGGATCGGATCTTGCGAAGCAGGCTATTGGTCGCAGTCTGCATAATCTCTGTATAGTCCGTGGGGTCTGGCTTGGGGAGTAGCTTCGATTTTGCCCAACACCGAGAACATGACTCAACAAGAATACATGTCACTAAATCTTTCAGCTATTGGAGGTAGCTTCTAGGACATGACATGAAACGCAAGATTGCATTTGCTAAGAGAGAATAGGTCGATCATATGTGACGCAGAAAAACAAATATGGAAAAGGCCGTGAGCAAAATTTAGCATCATTATAACTATTGTAGCAACCTCAATGGGACATGGTAATGTGATCGTGCTTCGATTGAAGCGCATTTTTGGCGAGTTGTGGGGTGGAGGCTTTCCAAGCCGCTGAAACTAGATGACATATTCATGGCGTGATGAGGAAGTCGGTCTCATTATCACCGATGGTCCAGATAGTATATATGCGCAGACTGACAGCCCCTGTCTACCCCCACCGCCATTCCACTCGACTCTTTTGATCTTCCAGTGAGCAATTCGCCGTAGTAGAGTTTGGATTTAACCACTGACTGGACCCTTTACTACTACCACCTCAAGCTACTTATCATGGTGAGACAGCTGAGTTGACCTAAGAGAATGCTCTGCTCATCCCCGCTACAATCCAGTCTGATATACACACGTATAAGTTCGATGTCAAGGTATGTCAGACCATCCACTCAATCGCTTTGAACGCAAGCTGACCTCACAATAGATGACCTGCAACGGCTGCTCAGGCGCTGTGACGCGAGCCTTGAATAAAGCTAAAGAGAGCGGTGGGTAATGAATCAGAACCTATCACCGAGAGTCTAATTGGGCTTGTTGTTAGGTGCGGGTATCGAGAGTTATGAGGTCAATCTGGCCACTCAGGAGGTCTTGGTGAAGTCGACACTCCCATATGACGATATTCGAGCAAGGATTGAGAAAACTGGAAAGGAGGCGAGTAGTTTTCTTAAGCGTAATACTACGATGTGGCTGATAAAAAGCAATCGCCCAGGTCCGATCGGGCAAGGTTGTCGAGTAGAGATGCTGTGTACCTGGTGCTGGGCGCCGATGGAATTCACGGATTAGATCTGGCTCGTCACCGGAATCGCATTAATATAGCACACTGGAATTCTGGCTTTATGAGTGACCATGTTTGAATATGACCATAATACGGTCTGTTGCTATGCAAACGGTCTCGGCGGCACACTCGTAATTCAATGTCGAGTCTTATATTGGCTCTCTGGAATTTAGACAGTCTGCAGTCGGTCTTCAGATAAAGGCACACGCTATTTTGGTTGCGACGACGACTGTTCCGCATGGATAGTGAAGAAAGGAAGAGCAACGGGACCATCGAATTGAGTGCATTGTGCTGAGCGCTGAGTGCCCTATGTTTTCTTAGACCTCTCGAGAATTCTTGCGATATCAACATCCACATCTACACTACTTTTGAAAAGATGTCGTTCCCAAAACCATATCGCTTCACCTCACAAAAAGACCTGGAGCTTGTAGATGGTGATGTTCTAATCCAAAGAGGTTACTTCGCACTTGGGATCTCCCTGGTCCTTGGAATCATTGGGGTCTACGCCATTGCCGTCGGTCCACTCTTGCCGTCTTCCAACATTCTAGTAGGTCCTCTGCTCTCGCATTGATCATGGATGGCGAGCTTATTTGAGTGAATTTATGACTCTGGCGTGCTCTCTGTGAAGCTCCTCGATATGCTCACAAATGACACGCACTATAAATACCTCATCGTCTTGCTCGTCCCTACAGCCATATATTTCGTGATCGCCAACTGGGTCGGATGGCAGTACTACCAAAACTCTTGAAGGAAGAAGCTTACAAGAGGCTTGTTCCCACCCGGTAGGCGTCATGGTATGCAAATTCATTCTGCCAGGAGTGGGCCGTCTGGTCCCTTATCCTGCAGGTTTTTCGTTATAGGTACGCCGGAGCTAACTCTGCGAGGAACAAATGTAGCTTTGCCCGACCTACCACGGTTGATGTATTTTCGTATCAGGAACGTCCGTTTTGAGCGAAGGACCTGCCGACGGACCAAAAGGAGGTCATTCCATTCACGTTCGTTTGAGACCCGTTTTGGCCCCCCCCACATTGGTGAATTGATGTACCATTAGAGATTGATATACAGGTACAGAAGAACGAAAAGAAGTATAGCAGCAACCGACCCGATGAGACTTCATCTAAAGTACAAAGGGCAGCTTCCGGCGATAGACGCCCAAGCCTCATCTAGGACATCCAACACATCTTGCGGCAATGGCCCTTTCTCGCTAGTACATTGAGTGCAGCTATATCAGTAACCGTGAAGCATAATTACAACAGCTCAATGCCGACCTATCTGCCAGGTTGTGTATGAGATGTTGGATATTACTGGCCCCGATGATGATCCCGTCCAAAGCGCGCAGTACGCTGTGATGTTGGCACCAGCTATGAGAGAACGAGCTGTATATAAGCATTTCCATGGTCGAAGACACAACAGTTGCTTACCGTAAAGCGATCTCCGTCATAGTGAGGTTGGACTTGTCCTAAGAGCGTTAACATCGAGTATGAGCGATCACAATGTGATACATGAGGCGGTGAGGATATGTACCGCGACTGCCTTGATCTTCTGGAGGGCGTCGAAGTATGCAGATCGGAAGTATCGTGCACGATAATTCTTCCCTTGTTGCGCGGTGTCGTCGAAACGACTGCCTTTCTCAACCATGTCGTCGGCGGAAAGGATTTTGCCGGAGAAGAGACCACCTGTATCATGGGTTCTCTCTTAGCTTGAACGCCAAGAGCGGAATCGCCGATGACTCTCACTCACCGGCCAGTGGGTTGTATATGACTAGACGAATGCCGAAATGCCGCAAGCATGGCACCAACTCGGCTTCTATGGCCCTGGTGATGGCGTTATACATTCCTGCGAGTGACGAGGAGATGCGAGTCAGATATTCGAAGAACCGAGGTAGGACGTTGCTCTGTCGAGATCTTTGCGGACTGACCTTGATAGATCTTTGGCATGATGTATCCAAAGCGATCGCAGATGCCCACGATTTCTGCCACCTACACAAAACCGAAGGAGTGAGAGGCGTCCTTCAATGGATTTGTCTAGCCTACCTCCCAAGCAGCGTAGTTACTCAAACCAAAGATCTCGCTACGCAGCCGAAATAAAGTCGTTCAGGTGGTGTTCAATTGGGGGTACCATAGACTTACAAGAAACCCTCGTTGTATAGTTTGTCGATCTCAGCACATGTCTCCTTGAAAGGAACGCTATGGTCTGGCGCATGCAAGTAAAGGACGCGGACCTTGTTGTGGTCGCCAAGGATCTGGAGGGAGCTTTTGAGTATTCGGCGTAGGTTGGGAGGCCGGTGGTCACCGGCTTTGTGAGGCGCGACTTTCGTATCAATAGTAGCGGATCCGAGGTTCATTTGAGACAAGTACTATTCAAGGTTGAAGCACGAGTCGAATGGATGAGTGTACTGGTCTAGTATTGCCACAGCCTATGTGAATGGCTGACCTCTTCGGTAGTACCTCCAGCATAGGCTCTGAATCACCCTAGTAGCATCAGTTACATTTCCACATCGAAAGTTGCGGCCGGCTTACCTAGCTGTGTCGAGCTCCGTATGTCCTCGCGCAAAGTATGCATCTAGGATTTCCTGGCACTGGCCGAGGTCTGTAACCCTGGCGCCACCCTTGCCCTCAGCACCAAAAGTCATGGTCCCCTACGATGGTTCATCTTATTTTAAAAAAAACTTTGGAGCAAGCTCGGAGTAGAAATGGTCCTCACAAATATGATTGGTACGCGCGTACTATGAGCAGCGGTGGCGGACATGTTGTTGTGCAGTCACAATAACAACTGGCGCCAAAAGATGAGGGAGAAGGCTTGGAGGAAGACCAGGTGTTTAGGCATTGATGCAGGATCACTTAAAAGGGACGGGAAAAGGGGAAATAGCAAAAGGCAAGGGGCGTGTAACCAATGGTATGGCCGCTTTTCACGCCGGATCGCTGTGTAAGAGACATAGCCAAATGCCTCGAAAAGTGGTGGAGCCGCGGAGGTATTGCCGACTTCTCCGTCTGCCACCTACCTTGACCCTACACAAGCATCACCACTATACCCTTAACATCTCATGGCAGGAAGCAAACGCGCAAAGATCAAACAGAAGGCTACCGAGTTCATGGATGCGCTCTCACAGCCACAATCGCCTCCTGAGCCAGAGCAGGATGATGGGCTCTTGGACGATCTGCTGTCGCAGATGAATCAGAACGGGCGGATAAGCCCTGAGGCAGCGAAGCTTGCAGGTGAAGTTGAAGCGAAACAGCGCTCGACGGAGAGCCTTGGTGCGAAGCTGAGAAAGGACCCGAGGACGAGGTGGCGAGAGAGACAGGTGTGACGTTCCCTATTGAAGAAATAGTGGTGGCGGCGACTGAGCTGACTAAGTCAGGCGAGAAAAGCTGCAGCTCTAGCAGCGACTCAGAACCCCGATGATCCCGCAGCCGCCGCTCAGATAGAAAGGGAGAAGCACGAAGAAGAAAGGGCGATCAGACATGTCTGTGATCAGCTAGGATTGGAAATGCAAGAGGTACGATGTTATCTTGGCACGGGTCGAACCTCTACATTGACTTACGTTCATTGTAGATCAACCCAGACGGGCACTGTCTCTTTTCTGCTGTGGCGGATCAGTTGGCGATACTTCAAAAGATCAGCGCGCCCCAGGCCAATTACAAAACCACACGAGCTGTGGCAGCTGATTACATGTTTGCACATCCAAACGACTTCCTTCCCTTCCTTCCTTCTATGGATGGCGAGGATGGCGTGGGCTCAACAGATGACGGGCTAATGACTCCAGCGGAGTTCAATCAGTACTGTTCTACAGTGAGGAATACTGGCATATGGGGGGGCGAACCGGAGATTACGGCCTTGAGTCGTGCCTACAAAGTCCCAATACACGTCGCACAATGGGGCCATCCTTCGATAGTCTGTCACTCTCCTGATGGGCGCGAAGTGGATCCCCATCTACCCTCCGTGAAAGTCAGCTACCATCGCCGAATGTATGGTCTGGGAGAGGTGAGCCTGGTACTCATGACGTCATTTCTGCTCTCCCGCTCACTGTATGTCCTCCCTCAGCATTATAACAGCTTGAGGCCGAAGCGAACGGTATTCCAGACGATGAGCGGCTTACTCAATGGCACATGATCCATAGGTCGATTGAGTGGTCCAACTCGTGTTTTCTGTATATCGTTTTAGAAAAGTTTCTGCTGTTCTCAGAGTTTCTACGCTGCATACTAAATTCGATACATGGATAGTGTTCTGACTGATGGTTTCGTATCTGCAATCTCGATCGATATGAGTGCACGATGAACGCCTCGTGGACCTCGAGAAGCTTACGGCGGACCCAAAGTCCCGTTAACTCCGTTGAATCTTATAATGCCCTTGAGTTCTCCTTACCACCACCTGTATTACCTACATATCTTCCTTATCCTTCTACCTTCTCAACCCGGCTCTGTGCATATACCGATACCCTTCCATGGCATCAACAAGAACCGCCACGCATTCGCATCATCCACACGCACCCACGTCCATCAATGGAGGCCACGGTCTTGGCAGCATTTTCAGTCAGAAATCACATGTCGTCGCAGGGGTGCAAGACGCGTACTGGAGCGACGATGAAGAGGTGCGTGACAGCTAGAAGAAGCTTGTCTGCGTCCACGAGGCTGATCAGCAGTCTCTCAATCCCATTCATAAACGCCATACGTCCTTCGGTAAATTGTCGCGATGCCGACTGGTGATCCTGAACCTTCTAGGAAGGCACCGAGTGTCCCTTGTGCGTCAGCGAAATGGACATGGATGACCTCAACTTCAAACCATGTCCCTGTGGGTATCAGGTATGTTATGAGATGGCAAGATAGCCCCTCTCACAGTGGCGTGTGGCATGATGTCTTACAACCTTCTTTGATCTTCTCTAACCGCCCACATAAAGTTATGCCGCTTCTGCTACCATCACATCAAAGAGAACCTCAACGGGCGTTGTCCGGCGTGTCGGAGAGAGTATTCTGACGATGCAGTTGAGTGGAAAGCGATGAGCTCTGAAGAGTAAGCTGGCTTGGCATCGCAAGGCGGTGCGTACCGCATCTCTCTTGCTGACAAACGCCTCATTCTTATAGTCAGAAGCGCCTAATACAGCAGAAGAAGCAGAAAGAGAAGGAGAAGAAGGAGCTCGAAGTGCTCAAGCGGGCACATCTACCGAATATGCGGGTTGTGCAGCGCAACGTCGTCTACGTGACGGGTCTCGGTCCCAAATACGCAAAGGAAGAGGTCAGCGACTGGTTTAAGTGCTGCAGTCAAGTGCTGTGGCTGACGGGTCGATGATTTTAGTTGATTCCCTCGCTTCGATCACATGAGTACTTTGGGCAGTACGGCAAGATCAGCAAGATCGTGCTTGTGAAGCGGAGTGGGACCGCGAATAGGGAGCCGACTACGGGCCTATACATTACGTACAACAGACGTGAAGACGCAGCGCGCGCTATATCAGGCGTCGATGGGAGCCCATCTCCAGGCGGAGGCGGCCAAGTTATGCGCGCCAGCTATGGGACAACCAAGTACTGCATGACCTTCCTACGAAACGCTACTTGCACGAATCAGGGCTGCCGGGAGCTGCATGAGTGGGGCGACGACAAGGATAGCTTCACGAAGGAGGATCTCACTACATTGTACGGCGTCAAGCTTCGCTATACTGTAAGCGCACACTGAACTGGGACGATTTTGAACTAGAAAACACGCTATGAAGGACTCAGAGAATAGGCAGAAGTTCGTGGTCGCTAAAGAAGCTGATTGTGAGCTGGTTACTTTGGCAAGCGAGGCAAACTCCTGATTGCTCCATCTCTTATCGTCACTCCAGCTCTCCCTCACACTGCCTCTTGGGCTAAAATATCCAACAGTCCGAGACTTGGAAGCACGGTTCCTGTGGCCGTACCGTTCCCTACCCAGAGCCAGATGCGAAGTAGTGTCACACGACCTGCTCGAACACGACAAACATCATCTCAGGCTGTCACGCCACGGGGCGGCCCTGTTGAACCAACAAACCGGACGGCTCGCAACCAGGAGAGTATCAGTCTTCAAGAGAAGGAGCGGGACAAGGAGAGGGAGAAATCTGGGCAAGATCGGAGAGGTCACACACACTCGTCGTCCTCAGGCTCTACAGGAGCGGCATCCGTATCAGCCGCTGTCTCATCAGGTCCCGCGCCCGGGACAACACCGACGCCAATACCAATGCCAATGCCGGCGTCTACGCGAAGTTCTGTCCGATCGCCTGGGACTTCGCGGTCGTCCACTCCAGCGGTATCATCTTTGCCGTCTCGACCGTCGACCGCTGCAGATGGCCGAAATTCGACGATGTCGCTGGTCAAGTCTCCACCACAAGCTTCCGCTCGACCAGTACAACCATCACTATCGCCGCCGCCTAGGCAAGTGCCTATGGAGACACCCGTACTTCAAGAGGCAGCGAAAGCTACTCCGCCCCCACCGACGTCTCATAAGGACGAGCCTATATCTACACCATCGACATTAGAACCACCCGTCGCCTCGAACTCTTATCAGCCCTCGTCTCAAGCGCAGGCGCTCTTGGATGATGTACGCGCCCGCCGGGAATCTACGGCCAACGCCTACATTGCCAGTCCGTTCCCCGACCTGGACCGTACACTCGCAGCACTCAACAGCAGTGACTTCAGCTTCAGCTTCAATATTGATCCGACATTGGCTTCCAAGCTATCTAGCACGTCCATCAATGGGAAGGGCAGGCAATCGCCGGTCTTCAAAGGATCGTTTGACCCGTTTGCGAGCGCGGCCCCTGCCCCAATGCCACCGGCGCCCCAGCTACCTGCGTCACTCCCTCCACCTCCCGGTTTAGGCGTCCGGCCAAGCGCCAATCATACTCAGAGTGTGGCGGCATCACCGGGAGTAGCGCCAGAGAGACAGCAAAGTCTTGGTATCCCCTCTCGTTACGGAACCGCGCCATCGTCCTATTCAGGATCCTTTGACCCATTCGCTGAGATTTCGGCCTCAAGCCCTACGAACTCATTACAAACGCAGCAGACGCTGTTCGAAGAAGAGTCGCGTCGTGCTTCACGGTTTGGATTTGCTAGGAGGGGTGGTGGTACGGATGGTATGTCGTCAAGATTTGGAGCGTCGGCAGCGTCATCTCCGTTGGGCGCATCGGATGGTCTGCCGCAGACGCCGTTGTATGCATCGTCCGATGTCTTGTCTCCGGTTCCCTCGTCGTCGTCCCAACAGCTTCCACAATGGACGCTTCCCGTTCATCAAGACTATGGACCACCGCCTGGCATGTCGCCCATGCTGTATAACAACGGCGCTATCAACCGAGGTCTGCAGCAGCATCAACAGCAGCAGACATCATCGATGAGCAGCATGGACAGTTTCTCGCCGTTCGGAACCAACGGCGATATGTCCTTGAAGGAAATGCTCAACATTGGCCGGCATCAGTCAAGTGATCGACGAGGTGAGCTGACATGATCATAGCATGCCCTGTCTTGGCTGAGATAGACTTCCGATCTGAATCAGATCTCCCTATGCAAGGCTTCCCGCAGTCGCAACAGCAGCATCCTTTCAATGATCCTGCTATTATGTCGATGAGAATGAGCGAACAGGCTGGCGACCAGAGGTATCCCAATGGATTCAGCAACGGCAATATGCAGATGAGGCCACCTCCCGGTTTGGCGCCGATGCCGCCTCCTGGCCTACAACGTACCGCACCTCAGCAGAGGACTCATCAACCTATAATGGGTTAGTCTGTTTCTCTTATGCCTCTATCCCCATGATCGGAGGGTGGTCATGGAAAACAATAGTTCTGACTGCCTTGCTGACAGCATCATCCCGGTTTTTTGCGTCGTAACAAACAGTCGCTTCGCCCGTCGTTTCAGATCAACCGTCCCCCTTTTCTCCATTTTTCGCTACTTCTCCTGACACGATTCGTCAACTACCCCCAATCCTTCCTTCTGTTGATACCCTCCGTCTTGATACCTCATCCACGACTACCATCCCGTCCCCACCCATTTCTGCGGCGGACTTTCCAGCATTACCATCTCTGTCCACAACCATCCACGACCGTGCTCAACCTTTTATACACACCAAAGCCACTGACCTCAAACCTAAGCAGACGGATAAATCGCATCCAACGCCAGTCGTCACAGCTCAGAGTCTGCCCTCAAAGGAGAAAGGTGCAAAGGGTCCCCAGAGACAGAAAACTGGTTCGGTTACTCATCCATCGCCGGATATCAATTTCAGCCTTCCACCGACTCCGGCCGTAGCAGCAGAAGCTTTCTTGCATGAAGATGAAGGCGAGACTGGAATTGGGAACACCTCAAACAACCTGTTGAAGCCGAGAGAGGTTCCATTACCTACTCAACCTGTGCTGTCTCGAAGGGAGAAACGGATCCTAGCGAAGAAACAAGCGAAGCCACCCTCTACTGCTACCAACTCTGCCATGGCTTCTCCCCACCCGGCTTCGCCTCCAGCGCTTCACCTGACTGTATCCAGTCAAGGCTCCGGAGACACGGGAGAAATACCTAGTTTGGAACCAGCTCAAAAGCAATCGCAGACGCCGGTGCGCGTGGTGGTGCCGAAACCACAACCCCTCCTTGAAACGGCGCCTACCTCTAAATCTCAGGCCCCTTCGATCACCTCCTCTTCACACATGCCAGCCGCCGATTATTCCACCGCCACTCCCGAGCCCGTATCGCAGAGCAGAAATTCAAGTATGAACGACAAAGTCAATGACGCCGATCATGCTGAGCCCAAGTCCCATCTCTCTGCTCCCGAGTCGGCCTTGGAAGGTCAGGGCTCCACCCCAATTACTCAGTTCCCAAACAATGCCGATGAACCCACTCTATCCAGGAAAGAGAGGAAGATTATGGCCGCGAAAGCTGCCCAGGAAGCCGCCGCCGAACGAGCGCGAGAAGCTGCAAAAGCCAAAGCGGAAGCAGACAAAGCCGTCAACGCCGTGGTGCCCATCATAACTTCAAAGATGCGGTCAATCGAGAACATGCTCCTCGACATCAAGGAGTATGCGAATGTCGACCTCATGGCATTCTTCGATCCCAAATCCATCAATCCGAAACCACATCCTCCTCTTCCTTATTCTCCACTGGTCCGTGCGCTGTCTGCACTGTCACTCGGGAACGGCGCATTCGTCGACAACACTCCTAGCAGCAACATAGACTCGGCTGTGTCGTCATTCCAAACCCTCCTCGAAACGCTCACCCAAACGATCTCGGACTTGCTAAGGCTCCTGCCAAGAACCACTTGGACCGACAGTTCTTCCTTCGATGGCGTGCTTCACGAGATGTTAAAGGCTGATGACTTTGTGAAGGATCCAACGGAGGAAACCTCGGAACATGACGATGAAGTAGCAGCCCTGACCCTAGCGCTAGAACGTCGAGCGAAATGGATGGAAGTACAGCTTGCGAAGCTGGAGGAACTGCATCGTGATATCAACAATGCAGCAGTTCGGGCAGTGCTCACTATCAACGATCGCGGATGGGACGCTCCAAGGTTTTTACCAAGGGGTGGTGGGAGTCTCGCTCGTTTCGAAACGCTCGGGAAGGTCGAAGCTGGGGATAACTGGAGGCCGATGACTTTGACAGAGTTGGAGATGGAACTGCAGGATGCTAGATTTGTAGAGAACGCGGCGGAAGTGGAGCTGAAGCGGGCTATGCGAGTCAATTTGGAGTACATTTAAAACAGTTCGTTACTGGCCAATCAATCATAACCATTTGCCTCACAGCCCTCATCGAGCAGAACAGGAATTCAGACCAATAAGAATCAATAATTTATCGAGATGTGGTGGCATACAGATGCAGAAAAAGAAAAAAAAAGACAAAATTGTAACAGACCTACTATACATAACTTCATGAAGAGTCTTTTTTTCTCGCCAGGCGCAGTTCCATCCTTAACCTATCCCTTTCCGACATGGGAGTTCCTGAAGGTGGAGAAGTACCCAGGATACTTCGTGGAGTACCATGTGTGGCCCCTCGTTCGCTACTAACCCTCCTGATACGCCTGGTTGTAGATCCCACTTCCGAATCGGCATCCATTGCCACTGGGCGGCTGACCGGGTTCAAGTCGTGCATTGAATCACCTCGACGGTGCTTCGAAGGACTGGTTGTCAACACGGATCGGTCTTTTGGTGGAGAGCGACTCAAGAGGTTGGCAGTCATGACAGGAGCAGATTTCGATGAGACTACGGATCTCGCTTTGGCGTGGCCAATGCCGCCAAGCCTCCCGTATGTCGTAGACGCTCCTGCTCCAGGAGTCAGAAGGCTTGTCCGCTCCCGAATCGGTGATTGAGAGCGTGGCGCTGTGCTCTCCGGTGAGTCTCTCATCTGAGCGTTGGTGACTGTAAAGTCAATCCTGGGCTCAGGAGTGGCGACAGAGGCCGCACGTTCGGGGGACGCCGACATGCGTGCGGCAACGCGAGCAATCGCAGTTGTGGCTGCAGCAGGTCCATACGGGCTAGTTCGAGACGCTAGGGTGACACCGACTGCTCCAACAGATGGTCTTCGATATGTCGGTCGTGCACTCGGCACCACGGGCAAGCGAAGATGCCTTGCCCGACTGTTTCAAACGATAGTGACAGGTGTTAAGAAAACTGTTTATGACGTGAAAGCGGGCAGCAGCTTACGCTATAGCTTTTAATTGAATCTTAGTGCGGTAAGCGTCCTTCCATTTAGCCAGAGCTTTGGCTGCAAGCACAAGACAATTTCCAAGTCAACCTCGGGTCTTCAAAAACACGCATCAGCTGATACCACATCAGCCTATACTGACCAAGAACCCAATGACGATCGAGGTCTCGGGCTTCACGACTTCTCCGGGCGCGAGGAAGAGCGTCTCTCCATCGATTCCACATCTTCGCTTTCACATTTAGCGAGTAGAATCTCACTGCTGGGACTGACTGATAGAACGAAAGATCAAAGTGCATTAGGTGGAGTCAAAAGTAGCTCTAGGTAGCAAACTGATGACACTCACCATCGTCCTGCTCTCCCATATTCGGAACGCCCTGAATAGAACGTTCATATGGGTCTGGGTCGTCAGTTGCCGTTCCTGGAGTCAAATGTCAATTGCAATCACTTGGAATCTGACGGTCAGAATGTGATGCACTCACCGCCCATCCCAGCTCCCGCTCCTTGTATTTCTCGCGCCAAGTCTCCCACGCCCGGGAAAGCGCCGCTTGCCGTTGCTGGTCCCTCTTCTGCTCCAGGCGTCGCTGCCGATGAAGCGACATCCTAGTGGCTGCTAGCCATCGAACGAATGTGCGTCTAACAAGGTCTACAGGCATACGGAGGGTCAGCCATTTCTTTTTCACATTTGAAGGCTTGCGACTTACCATCTCGTTTCACGTCGTGGTAGCTCTGCATGAGGTTCATCTCCTCCTTGCGCCTGGCCAGAACGGCGTGCCACTTCGCCAGCGCGCCTCTAACGAGGTTGGAGTCGCGCTCAGCCGACACCTCGAGCTGAACCGATTTGAGATCGATGGTACGTGTGACCCAATGCCGTAGGGTCTGCGAAATAATCCGCTATCGGAGTAGATCAATGACAGGCATCAGCTTCTTTTTCCTTCTTTTTTTCAAGGCTTGTCGAGGAAATATGGCCGGGGGACTGACATGCGCGACATTATCTTGGAAGGCCAGAACGAGCAACCTCTCATTCCTCTGTTTTCGCGCAGAGGCATGCCACGCTAGCAAAACCCACGAGCGTAATGAGTCTCGAGAACCTATCGTGGTTGCATGAACATCACACTCACATTGCAACATCCTCCTGACGACCCTCCTTTGTAGCACCAAAACCTTCTTCTCCCTCCTCTTTGCCTCCAAAGCCTCCGTCCATGCCCTCCAGAAACTCCTCCTCACGAAAAAGTGCCTCGCAACCTTGGCGTTTCTCATGTCTTTGGCGTTCATGGCCATCTGAACACGCCACGACAACATCGTACGGGAGACAACCGATCGTGCATATCGATCCTCCGCAACCTCGATCGCGCGCTGGGCCGCGCGTCGTTTCTGACACCAAACTTGCAGCGCGAGTTGGGCTAAGAAGCGGGACTTGCTGGAGCTCTGTGCGAGAAGCCTTCCTTCGAGCTTTCGGATACCTTCCAACTTGGCTCTCCAGGTAGCGAGGCCTTCTTTGAGCAGCCTTGTCGTTCGGACCCGGTTCAACAACTCCCCTCGTTCTTTAGCTACCCAGACACGCATCACAGCGCGAACCAAAATCGATTCTTGGCGGTTGACATGATGGACGGCGCGGCGCTCCAGAACCTTTGGTAACAAGGATTTTGGTGAGGGAGAGTTCGAAGAGGAATGGAAATGGACGGAATAGACTGACTTGAACTCGTTGTTTCGATTGCATCCACCTGTTTATGGCGCGTTTAGCCACCCATGCGTTCCGCTGGGAGTCTGCGATCTGGCGAGATTGTCTGGGTATAACACATTAAGCAGGATCACCCCGAAGCATCCGAAGGTGGACTCACACAGTTTCCCTCCAACCTCTCAAAACCTTCCCTAGAATCTTCCTATTCCGTTTGCATGTATATGCCCGCTCAGTCTCTTGCAGACGCCGCTTTCCTTTCCACACCGCCACGGCTCTCTCCAAGTTCATCCGATCTCTTGTATCAACGACCTGATCTGCAATTGCGGAGATTTGATCGATGCCCTCGGAGCGTTTGGTCCAGTGTCGTAGCGTCAAAGACAGTACTCGTCGCGCATCATATCGCGTAGCTTTGATCTCTTGGTACTTCCGATGCCATTCCTGTAGATAGGAAGGCGAGGTGCCGAGTAAGACAGTGGAATAGCAAGTAAATCCGTATCGACATAGACTTTTGCTCACCACAAACGCATCAACCACGAGCCTTCCGTCGACCCGTCTCTTAACTTCTCCCATCTTCCGGCGCATATCATCTTGCCATGCTCTTCTCCGCTTCTCAAAAAACGCCACTTTCCACTGCTTCAGGAAAGCACGTCGAACGAGGATGGAAGCAACGTTATCTGCCCTCGTCACAAGCGTCGCACGACGCGAACAAAACGCGCGCCACTTGTTGAAAGCGTGTCGGACAATCACATCTGTCCTTGCCGCATCAATCCGGGAGTTCCGAGTCTAGACGATAATCCTCGTAAGCAAAGCAAGTCAATTGCGCCTTGGAAGAAATCACCTACTTGAAGTCGTTCTACGCCCCGGAACCACTTGTCCCAAGCGCCGCGCATGAGCATATAAACACGGAGGTCGTCAGCCTCGCGTTCGATGCGCAAAACCTTCCATGTTTCGTCCGCGTTGATGGCGCTTGGCCCACTGCTGCTAGGGCTTTTTGTGTGTTTCAGCTTCCCAGCTTTAGCGGCAGCTTCTGCAAACTCGGCCAATGTTCGTGTGAGAGGTAGTTTCGTGATGGTGGTGATGGTTGGAGGCTCTGATACTCGTATGGAAGCCATTTTGGGACCACGATCGGTCGCTGTCGGTGTTGGTTGAACATAGGTCCGATACGAAGGTGGTCTGGAAGGGGTCGATGATGAAGCAGCTTCCGAATCAGCACCCGGAGTGACAGGAACCTGATGCTGGTGGCGTAGTCGGGAGGATAGTTGTGTTCTTGGTGCTTGTGAAGGAGATGGACGCAAAATCGGGTTGAGCTGGGGGTTCGCTCTATGGGGTAAAATATGAGCCTTGCTGATAGGCGTCTTATGGCGGTCTGTAAGGAGTGGGACAGAAGGGGTCGCCGCTTGCCGTGGGACAAGAAAGTTCCGTTGGTGTTGCTGTGGCCTAGGCGTGTGTTGTCCTTCATAGTCTGTGCTTTCATCGGCTGTGATAGTTACACCAGTCGTATCCGCCTCTGTAGTGATCTCGTCATGACTATGGTCGTAATCATCCTCTCCATCATGCCTGCTACCACCGCCACCGGCTCTGCCGTTTTTTACCATCTGCCATCTCTCACCCCAGTTCCCCCTTACAACGCCAAGCTTCAACAGGAATCGATAATACGTAACGTCCTGAGCCGCGTCGATCCCTCTCTCCTGTAACACGTCGTTATACGCCTTGAAGACAGATAAGAATGAGGTCGCAGAAGGGGGAGCTCGGTTTATGATGGCATCGAGGAGGTGAATGTCTTGTTGTGTAAGGGAGGCGAGGGTGAGCGCCGAAGTTGTGGATGAGAGCGATGTGTCCGAAGGGAGAGGTCGTAGGTGCTGTCTACCTCCAGGGACAGCATTAAATGAGCCTTGCTGCGTAGGTTGACGAGGGTGAGGTTGGAGACGTCTATGTGCTGGTAGTTGTGGCGAAGCGAATGGAGGATCGAAGGACATTCCGCGAGCATGACAATGCACGTAGGATTAAGCGGGGGTATAGTCGTCCACGTTCCGAGAGGTTCAAAAGTGCCTTGATTCGAGAGGTCCCGTCACAATACAAAAGCAGAGATGATGGCCAGTCAAAGTAGTCTGGCTCCCAGGACACGCGAACAGGGTTGATGGCAGTGAGGACGAAGTAGAAAATTGAAGCCTTGACTGAACAAAACAATTCAGAAATCACCGGCGGATGTTCCCTAAGCCTCCAAGAGCAACACGCGACTCCGCCTCTGATACGTGATCAGATATCAGTCGAACGTCAAAGGTCAAGCTTCGGATTCAACCCGTTATTCAAGTTTAGTCCGGGAACGCTGTTGCCTGGCCTTTATGTCACCTCTAGATCTATTTTATCACCGTCTTTCCACTCAACCCACATGCGCTTATCATCACTAGTGCTTCACCACCCGTCCTCAAGTTTGCCCAGGTTCTCATTTTTTTTTTTGGGTGTCCTCAACTTCCTTTAACCTTTCCACTGTCACATAAACGTTCAGCACTCTGGCCACTTCGATACATGCAGTTTGGCTCGGTACCGTCAAGGCCGCTTGCAGGCCTTGTCATCCAAATTTCCTTCCTGGAATACCCCCTCTTTTGGCCTCAAGAACAATATACTTCTCTATGCTGACTGTAGTGGCGCATGTACCAAGTCCCCGAACCCGCTGGGACTGCATAATATTCACAGCTGCCCTAAACAATCTCACTTGTCCCTGAGGGAGTTCCAGTTTAGCATCATGACACTGATTGCAACAGTGAGCAGAGCCTCTTAACTCATATGGAGGTCTATAGCTTGAAGAAAGACATCCAAAGGCTGTCATAAAGGACAGATGTTGTCAGTCCTGGAATTACATCTCCTTTACTAGTCAGACTTGCATAAGTCCTTGCCTCGATTGCCTTGTATGAATGTCCTCAATTAACTTGTCTGCCTGCCAGAAAGCTGCAAGGCTACAAAATCATATAGTGCAACAAAACCATGAGCATTGTTCAACTTGTTACATATTCTTCAGTTTTGTACTAAAAACTATATAGACAGTCTTCCCTCCAGAATCCAATTGAATTGCCAGTGTGGGTCATCTTTACGCTATCAGCTTCAGTCATTTCAAAGATGATTGGCCTCTCCATTGCCTGCCTCGCCACTCCACTCCTGTAACTGTCCCTGCACACTTTTTGAAGGACCCTCACATTGCTTTGCAGCTCTTCTCCAGCATGGTCATGCATC
>WSTV01000328.1:0-16739 GCA_019632285.1 Tulasnella sp. 332 | reverse complement strand
CCGTAAGGCTTACAATCTTCGCTACTGGGATATAGCCGGACCCAAATTTTCTCCAAGAGTTTGTCTGCTGCTCTGCCCAGCGTGCCGGCTGGGAGAACCTCTGGGAACTGGTTGGGACACATGTGACCGAAGGCTCCCGCCTCAAAGGTGCCATTGTAGGGCGGATACTCCACGGGGAGACGTAATCGAAGATCTCCAACTCTGTACGGTGAATAATACCATGGGTTAAATGTCCATCGCCTAGGAAAAGATTAGTTGAGAGACATACGGCGGTGTTGCGTATGGAATACCCAGAAACTGATTCGTAACACCGGAGGCGATGCCTTTGAATGAGCCAGAATCAAGAATTACAGTAACATTAGATTTTGGAGGGATGGAAAGAGCGTTCACAAGGCACCCGGAAAATATCGAGGAGGATGCGAGTCGTGTCAAAAGCATCATCGAATCAATAGAGTGTGATGAAGGGCAGGGGCATGGATTGCAGTCACCAAAAGATATGGGTAGGGGAAGTTGGGCAGACTGGGAGCAGCTGGATACGCTTCACTCGTATGGGTGTCATTGCTGTTACCTGAAACGTAAGCGATGGAGTTGAGTAGGTGGTCGCTTGCAGCAGAGCCAGTGTTTGGTTGCCACTGCACAGGCGCCATGCAACGCAATCCAGGCATGTTTATTTTCAGGCTTCTCTTGCATATGGATGAGTACATCTTCGGACGCCCCTATACATATGCACGAGATGGGAGAAGGCTTGTAAAGTTTTAGCCTTCACAGGCGGTTATAACGCTTCAACGCGCATGACGAAACATTCGAAATCTAACCGCCCCCTCTCATCTCCTCCATTCTGTACTTTTCCCCAATATCTGAGCAGGTTTTGAGATCTACTTCTACTACGACCACGACCCATGAGCGCCACGAACTTACGATCGCGTACAGAGGGGTTGAAGGACTCTGTCAAGCCAGATGGAAGCACAGCCGAACTGGAGAAGCAGGTGCTAGAGCTTCAGCAGTATAACAATGCAACCGGCCACTTCACTCTGGTCAGGTGAGTAACGGCTACGATGGGACCCAAAGCGCTCATCCTGATGGTCGCCATGGGTTCTCAGGAACTTTCGGTTGGCAGACTTGGTGACGATCTCCAATGGAATGTGCGGCTCCATGTCCATCTTCAGCTCCGCTCGCTATCTCGAGTCTCATGACCAGAGCTACTTGTGGCAGGCCCTCGCCTTTCCGTTGGCTGGACTGATGTTCGACTTTCTCGACGGCAAGGTCGCACGATGGACTCAGAGTTCAAGCATGCTTGGACAGGAGTTGGATAGCTTGGCTGATCTCGTGAGTGATCTGTCATATAACCTTTGCCATCTCACTTCGAATTTTTTTCCCCCCAAAGAGTCACACTGAAAAATGCCATCTCATATCTGACAGATCTCCTTCGGCGTGGCACCTGCTCTCCTCGCCTTCTGTGTTGGGCTGCGAACGCCGCTTGACACATTCCTGCTCTCTTACTTCATCTGCTGTGGACTGGCACGACTCGCTCGTTTCAACGCGACCGCAGCGTTGAAGAAGGGCGGACCCAAGTTCTTTGAGGGGATGCCGATACCGTCGTCTCTCATGCTCGTGGGTGCGATGGCATTCTGGACGAACAAGGGCTGGATTGAGGGTGTGCAGGGACTACCACTCGGGACATACTGCCTGCGTCCTTCCGTAGATGGCTTGTCATGCGCTGGCTTCGAGGTGCACAAGGTCTCTCTGATCTTCTTTGCCTGGGCTGCGATGATGGTCAGCAAGACGCTGCAGGTGCCAAAGTTGTGATAATTGGAATGCAGGTTCTTTGTTTTCTCCAGCCCGTGCGCTCTCACTGTTGATTCCCTTGCTCCTTATACCTCACATTATGCACTCACAATGGAAGTATGTATGTGGCAGTTAGAGGATATCTTATTACGAGTAAGAAACCGGCGGGATAAGCGACACAAGGCGCACAAGACATAAATATGAAAAGAATACATCTCCGAATAAGCCCTTCCGCCGACTACTCCTCCCTCATCTCCAAGACAGCTCTGTCTTTCGCTCGCTCTGCGAGATCCACACCGACAAGGATCTTGCTCGCTTTCCACAGCTGCACAAAGTTGACAATGTTCTTGGCGAGACAGACTGGGGCGCAGATGACGGCCCCAAGTTGTGGCCAAGTGAGCTGGGATAGTGCCAATGCGAAGTCGGCGATCGTTTTTGGAGCGAGTACTGCCGCTGGTACATAGGGCATGACATGCATGATGAAGAGCGAAGAAAGCCCAAAGAAAGGCTCTCCAATGGGTGTTTTCTCAAAGTGCATGAGGTAGAGGAAGACGTAGAACAGCTCGTTTCCGGCACAGAAGAGAAATAGAGTGTTCTGTGACGTAAGATGAGTTTGTGTGCACTGTGCTGGCTGGTATAGCTGCGACTTACGGGGTCGTTGTAATAGTACCATAGAATACGGCTGACCTGGCTCGTCACAAGCTTGTGGCTGCGGGAACCGGTTACGAGGGAGCTGCGTGCAAAGTAAAACGCAAATGGAATCTTCGATGAATGCATGACACGAAGTGGTGTGGGCAAGGCACACACCTGTACATATGCATATAATGACTGCTAAAGTCCAATGTTATTAAGAATTGGAAGAGTAGCGCCCAGTCTGGATATGCCGACGACAAGAAACACAGCAAGCACGACGTGGTGCATCTGTTCCAAGCGTGTACGCGGTAAGTCGCAGTTGTGGTCGATCGAAGCATTCGGTTTCAACGAAGCCGTCTCCACTCACCGGTCGGTCACCATATCCAAGACCGCACCGAACTTGCTCGTCTGACCCAATGCCCGTGCCGCCATCCCATCAAATGCATCCAACAGACAGCTGATACCGTAGAGCAAGCTGCAGAATCTAGGGTGCGTCTTCATGTAGTTCAGCGCCACTCCGGCGATGATGATCCTTGTGTACCCGATGAGGTTCGGAACGAATAGAAAGACGTTCTCGTCATAGGTTTGATGTGTCGCAAGGTCCAATGCGACGTTCGCGTCGATGACGTCTATGGAATCGCGTCTCCGACCAGGACGTGAGGAAGACAGCGAGCGAGCCTTTGCGTGTCCATTCGCTACACTGCTGGTTTTGCCATTGGTCTTGCTGCTCGCCATTGTATAGAAATAGCCGAGTAGTATGATAAGGAAAGAGAAACAGATAGGAGAACGAGGAAGCGGGAAGAAACTAGGGAGGGATGAGATGGAGATTGGAACGCGTCGCACGGCTTTATGGCCAAATTATTCTTCTCTGGACTGCCCTCTCCAATATTTCGGTGTCCTACATCTTACTACACCCGTCAACAGCCACGACTCATCACGGCACGATTCTCACTGAGCCCGAAGCTATTCTATTACGCCCAGGACACTAGACTACGACCTGCTATTTGGAAATTCCGATCTACGGAAGCCGAGCCTTCAAGAGTCCCAAGTATCTGCACGCGTCAGGCTACTGCTTCCATCTGGATGAGGTCTCGAGCTGTCAGGCTCATTCAAAACAAAACCACCTCTGCTTCATCTACACGCTCGAAGCTATCTGCCACTGCTTTGCCAGCATACTCGTCGTCGGCTCGATCGTCATATCCACGACGGCTCCCCCATAACCTTCGCGGGACAAAGCAACAGCGGACAGTCGAATCTCCTCATGCAATCACTCTACCTGACCTCGTTGCCGATAGGGCTCGCATTATAGTGAAGACAGGAGAGGAGAGAGAAGGAGACAATCCATCGGCTGAGCAGGCACCAATTCAATCCGACGGTGGTTCTCCTCCGGATCCTTCACATGAAGATGATGCTGCTACTGCGAGAAAGGCTAGGATCAGGCGGCCCCGTAGCTCTGCGGCTGAAAAGGAGAAGGAAGTGCTGGAGGCTGCTGCTGTACAGCTGCCGCCGTTACCCGTGTTCTCTGAGGATCTCATCAAGCAGGTCATATGGTCGCCCGAATGGGATGAAGAGCTACCCATGTCTTCGAGTAGCGTCCTCCCACCGAAGCCTGTCATCGAGGACGTGTATCACAAGCTATTGGTCACGCTTCATCCACACTCGCAGGATCGTGGGTGTCCCCAAAACGGGGCGGCTCCTGACAGACCCTTGGTTGAGCCTACACTGGGACTTTACTGTCCCGTTGAAGGCGCAAACTACGTTATTGATGCGATGGTCCTGGAACTTGCGAGGAGGGCGCAGGCAGACGTGATCATGATAGACGCCGCTCAACTCGCTGCAGGGGAGCATGGAATGTTCGGCGAAGGTGTGCTTTATCCTATACATTCTTGGGCTTTGTCTAATGACTGACGGGCTCTTCCCAGCTGCTTCCGCATTCAAAGAATCTCCCAACCCACTACACTTACCACCAAGGGACCTAATAGAACCTGGCGCAATATCACCCTCTAACGAAGCCGACCAGGAAAACAGCGAAGGTCAACAATACCAAGTCATGGCACTACCAATGGCCTTTTCCATGCCATCTGTCCACGTAATGAGCCCAGGCAGTGATACACTACGTCCCACTCGTGTCTCCCACTTGTCTAAAGAGGCTCTGATAAAACTACGGATGCGGCAATTCTTCGACACCTTGATCCATGGACGGAATACAGAAACAGACCCATCAGCTTCGACTTCGCGAACACGCCCGCGGATGATCTACCTGCGCGACTTCGACTTTCTCGCTGCCAGTACGCCAAAGTGGTACCCCCAGCTCTTGAGTTCAGTCCGCGAGTGGCGCCAGGGGGAAACCTCCAGCGGCAACGGGCATATGATCAACCCCACTACCATCGTCCTGGGAGTCACTCCCGAAATCCGTCGCTTCCCAACTCAGAGTGCACCGACGCCGTCGCTCGCACGACTGGCTGTCTCAGCCAAGCCTGCAGAACGCGACCAAGGGGCTCGACCCGGCGAAACTTCGAACGATGAAGATGAGGGTGCGAAGGCTCGTGAGAAAGAAGTGAAGGCTTTCTTAACACGCTGGCAACTTCGAGGAGACAGCGCGGTCCAGGAGGAGATGCCCTGGTTCAGCTCTTCGTCCACGGATGAGAAACCATCTTTTCCGTTCGCTGGAAATGGTGTCAGGGTAGCTGGCTTGCCCGATGCCTTGATGCCTAAGATCAGTCACTTCCTCAAGGGCGTCGGAGGCTTCGGGCCCTTTGGTGGATCGCCCCAGCAGAGTGAGGTCGCGAAGGAGGAAGATGACATCTACTTCCGCGTCGGAGCAATCGTGCCGTCTGCGCGTGATTTGGGGATGGAGGCTACGGAACGCATGGGAAGGCGCAGGGAGCTCAACAGTCTGGCCTTTAGGACGCTCTTAAGCGAGATCGGTGGCACTTTGCCTTCAGAACCGCTCACAAGTGCCGCTCACCTCACGCGACCTACCACAGCAGAAGAGCCAGAACCTGCGATAATTGATTCTTCTCAAGAATTATCAGACATAGCTACCTTGAAAGAAGACGACAACATCGTGAAGAGGATCATGCTTGGGGAGTGGGAGAAGACGCTGATCGACAAGGAGGTTCTCGTGGATGTTGCCACTCGTGGTAAGGCATCCTGATCTTCCATTCGATGACGGAAGCTGAGTCTTCTCTACAGCTCTAGGCATAATTCTCTCTGGCAATCAGGGGTCGATTGCAGACCTTGAACCAGCAGGTGAGCTCTATATGCCAAAAAAAAAAAAAACAGTGTGTCGTTGGCACCTAAAGACATCTATAGCTAGCGCGCAGGGTGAGACATCGTCGTCCAATCATCATGAAAGAAGCACCGAGGTTGGTTGGGAGACTGTTGGGCTCGCTTGGCACGCTCGGAAGCAAAGCGAGTACTTGCGCAAGAAAAGGATCATATATCCCTCTGGAGCGAAACAAATCGCGCTTCCTCTTCCCACAGACACGCCAGACCACGTCCGTGAATCCGATGAGTTGATCGAACGCGTGAAAGCGGACAAGACACTGGACCCGCACGAGAAAAGGTTGCTAGGATGCATTGTTGACACTGGGGCCATGCCGACCACGTTCGCGTCTGTGCATCTACCTGTGAGGACCATCGACGCGGTCCGGACCATGGTTTCTTTACCTCTTTTATACCCAGCTGCATTCGACTCTGGGATCTTGAAGACCCACTCAATGACCGGTGCGTTATTACTGGGTCCTCCTGGTGTGGGGAAGACATTACTAGCCAGGGCTGTTGCAAGAGAGTCTGGAGCTCGAATGTTGGTTGTCAAACCGTCAGGTACGTTGGACGTCTCCAGATATTTGACTGTCTTATCCCTGAATGTACAACCTCTTATGACTCTACAGATGTGATGGACATGGTCAGTTTGACCGAAACATGCTCGAACCACTCCTCGTTCTCAAATATATGATTCCTTACAATCTTTTAGTATGTCGGAGAGGGCGAGAAGCTCGTGAGGAGTGTTTTCTCACTGGCTCGAAGACTATCGCCGTGAGCCTACCCCTTCAAATAGAGCTCTATTCAATTCTGACACTGTTATATGTGAAGCTGTGTCATCTTCCTTGACGAACTAGACGCGTTGTTCGCATCCAGAGTCTCCTCCAAGGAGAGTGGGGGTGCAATGGCGCATCGAAGTGTCATCACAGAGTTCATGCAAGAGATGGACGGCTTGAAGACGAACCGAAGTCAAGGCAACGTCATTGTCATCGGAGCTACCAATCGGTATGTGCTTGACCTATTGAACGCGTGCCTCAGAGATGGTGTTGTCTCACAATTTTGGCTGGTCCTTAGACCGTTTGATCTGGATGACGCAGTCTTACGCCGGCTGCCACGCCGACTGCTAGTTGATCTCCCCGGAGAGAAGGAACGATTGGGTAAGGAAGGTGCTGGATAAATCCTGTACGAAAGCTCACCGATGATTTTCTTCAGAGATCCTCAAGATCATGCTTAAAGACGAAAGTATCGCTCCTGAGGTCGACCTTGCCGCAATCGCCAAGCGCACAGAGATGTTTTCTGGTTCAGACTTAAAACGTATGTCTCCAGTTGCTTCCGTCTTACCTTGGCTCGTGCTGACGATCATCTTAACGTCACTCCAGATGTCTGTGTATCCGCCGCGCTGGATGCGATCAAGGAGACTGTTGATCTGCCGTGGATGACACCTTCTCGAGCAGCCGAGCAGCCCAAAGCTACCGACAAAGCGCTCGATGTTCCTTCAATAGAATCGTCAAGCCATCCGACCTCCCCCTCACAGACGCAGCAGGCCGAAGGCAGTATCGCCTCGGCTCCCTTAGGAAAGGCAGAAGAGCCAATCACTACCCTAGTCGATCCCTTGACTGTGGAATCAGCTCCCTTGCCACAGTCCAGGGTACTTCACCAGCGGCACTTCGACAAGGCACTCTCAGAGATCATGCCTTCTACTTCTGAGTCCCTCGGCACGCTGAGTGAGCTGCGGAAATGGAACGACGAGTTTGGGGAGGGTCGTGCTTTGAACAAGGGGAAGAAGCAGGGTTGGGGTTCTCGCTTTGGATTTGGAGGGAAAGAGGGGAGAGGCGCGGACGGAAGGGTCATGCCAATGCCAGAGGAACGGACGTGATACATCAATTGCACTAGCATACTCGTACACATATATAATAGAGAGGCGCAGCTGAGGATATTCCTGTTGGCATTATTCGTACATGTCGTCCCATCCAGCTTCGAATTCCTTTTGGATGGACTCTCGTCGCTTTCGCCCAGCTTCTAGATCTGTAGACAGACTTACGCCGACATCGATATCGGCAGCTGTTGACGTATCATCGTGGTCCGTTCCGGCTCCTGCGGTGGTAGATGACGAGGATTGAGTGCCAGAAATGCCAGTCTGGGGTTGACCGGCTGCAGCGGGCCTTTGTGTTGATAGACTTTCGGCTTCCATCATGAACGCCTCCAAATCGCCAAAGTCTTCGTCCTCGTCCAACATGTTATCCCATTTCGTTGCGTCATTCTGTGCATTATTCGGTAGCGGTGCTGCGAGTTTCACAGTCTTGGTGGTTGGTGCCTCATTCGCCATCTCGTCTGCCATCGCCCAGTCATCGTCATCTATCCCGTCGCTGTTGACAGGCCAGGCGGCTGCACTGCTTTTGGACGCGCCCTCAAGATCGGCCATGAGCTCATCCATTTCTGCGTCGTCAATCTCGCTCGTAGCAGCGGAGGATTGCGGTCTGGTAGGAGAAGATGACGACGACGCGTTCCTACTTGCGGTCGAGTTGGTGCTACTGGTGTCAAGCGGCATAGATTGTCCAGAAGCGTTGAACTGCCTCGCGTGGGACCCGCCAGCTTCATCGTCGGAGTCCTCGACTTCGATAGCGCCTTCTTCCGTAGTCCCATCGGTTGTTGCGAGCGCAGGGCCGTTCTTGTCTTCATCTCGCCAAACGCTCAGTGAAGTCTGGAGAAAAGGATATATACGCGATTGTCAGTGGACATAGAACAAGGATATTAAGAGGAACCGAGACAGACCATCATCCGCCGGCTGTGGCAAGCCTTTTCCACTTTCTCAATTGTGTCTCGGAACTGAGTCTTTGGGTACATTCTGTGGGACCAAAGCTGGTACATTTCGAGAACTTTGGCCAGATCTGCCGCCTTGCATATTCAAGAATGTTAGATGTGTTGGATGTAGCTTGTTGCGTGATAGATAGTCGCTCACTTCGTGACCTTTGCCCTTTGACTTGAATTTCTTGGCAACGGGTATGAGAGCCTTAAAGCCATGGGCTCCTAGTAATCTGTGTGCATAAATTAAGGATCGTGATGGTACATCGGTACTATTGTGGAACCCACCTAGTTTCGTCAAGCTTGGGTATAGGCTTCCTTGTCTCCTCACCCGCGTCCTTGTCCTTTTTCTTTCCTCCAGTAGCGCTAGCCTTCGTACCCGACGCATCGTCATCAGAGTGCTGACGGGCCATCTGCAGTGGGTCCCTAGATTTTGCTGCATTACTGCTTTTGGTAGATGCCGTAGGTTGAATGGCTCGACCACCCCGGCCCGCCCGTGCATATCTAGCCTCGGATTCCTTGGCCAATTGGTCCAAGTCTTTTGACGGTTTCAAGGAACTGAATCCAAAGCTTGGCTGGTCATCTTCGTCATCTGCAGGAAATAACGCGTCGAGTTCCGGTGGTAAAGCTGTGCCTATATCGGAGACCTTGCAATTTTGGATTATGTTCCCATCCAAACATGTCTTTTTGGGATTTGGCGTACCTCTTTGCGAGGACGCTTGGGCGGCCCTGGTTGGAATTCATCATCGCTGTCGCCTCTGGGACGCGACAAGGCGCGTGGCGCAATATGTGTTAATGTGGGTTCTTCATCTTCATCACCCCAGATGTCTGCGAAGAGGTCGGTGGCCATGTAGAGAGGTGACGATAATTCGCGATTTGGTGGTCAAGATCACGATCCCTACTCTCCGCGTTTGGATGAGCTTGGCTAGGTTCGGACCCAACGCGTTCGACTCAATCTCTTCGTCCAACTCTGACCTGCTTACAAGCGCCCAAGCCTGCACGCGAAAAGCTTTGTCCAATTCTATATCCGAACATAACTAGAGAAATGGCGCGGGAGAGATTACCTGATCTGAAAGCTGGTTTGGCCTACTGGGAGAACACGCCCGCTACTTTGGACGGAGTGCTGGGTGCATACTGCATGATCGGTTATGGTTTATCGTTGAGCCAAAAGCTAATCAACTAATCCTGGTCAATAGGTGGGTTTGGTTCTGGGGTTAGTTGGCCTGTAAACTCTGCCTCGACACAGTCTGAAAAGTCTGATCTTGGCATGATAGACACTTCCTCGGGTCGACGCCCTGGGCTCACGCCAATTCCTTCAATCACTCCTCCCTTACTTATGTACGGTTAACTCTGCACTCAGGCCTCTAGAACCTCCGCAGTTCGCCCACCCTTCTTACAGAACCCGAACATTGGACGTCGGAGCAGGCATCGGCCGTGTCACCTCGAATGTGCTGCTACATCTTTTTGATGATGTGGTGCTCCTGGAGCCCGTTGAGGCGTTTGTTCAAGAGGCAAAGCGGGCATGTCGGGAGGGCAAGTGGAAGGGCATCAAGACGCAAGACAGCGAATCGACGAAGAGCGTGACGTTCTTGACTTGCCCATTGCAGAGCTTTGATCCTACGAAGTCCGCCATTGAGCAAGGAGGAGCGCGGCTAGGGAGCTTATCGCCATTTGAGGAAGGGTATGATGTGGTCTGGTGTCAGGTGCGGTTGGATTCGCCCAGTGTGACAAGAACCGAGAACCAAACCAGCTGCCACTAAGTCGTCTTGCCTCCGCTGATTTTTTTTTTAGTGGACTCTCGGACATCTATCCGACGCCGACTTGGTTACTTTTTTTCAAAGTGCAAGAAAGTCCCTGCGGAAGTCTCCCACCACAGGCCGCGACTCGGGATCAGACGGCCTCATCGTCGTCAAGGAGAACATCGCCCAGGACTATAAGGGGAAATCGGCAGTTATATTTGATGAGGACGATTCGAGCGTTACCAGGTGAGCTTTTTGGCAGCAATATCAACCGGTAATTCGCAAGAATCGCCCCTGGGCCTGTTCAAAAATAAAAACATTGAAAAGGTATCTGAAATTGCCTCATTTGGTCTGCTGTTTCCCGTCCCACCCCTTGCCAATTAACCAGGTCAAATTTAAAATGGCTCGAGATATTCCGTGAAGCGGGTTTGACTCTTGTGCGGGAGAAGGTGCAAGAGGGATTGCCGGAAGGGATATATCAGGTGAAGATGTGAGTGAAACGCCTGATGGCTCCTTAGTCGCTGCTTAGCGTTTGATGATATTAGACTCTAATGTTAACATCATCAAATAGGTACGCCTTACGTTGAGCAGGGTTGGGTGTTGGCACTTCAAGTTACATCCAGCCAAGGCTTCGAATGGAACAATCGCGACTTACTTAATCGCATTCGTAGAAATAACCCATCCCGACGTACCTTGTGTAATATGTTACCCATATGGCCAGTGTTTTCAGTACCCTGTGTAACACAATATATGCCTCGCTGAAACACCGAGAACCTTAAGCTTGTTGATTGGCAGGTGACTGCGGGGTCCGAGAGACAGGACAAGGGCAGGCATCCCACGTAGACGACGACGGGTGGCCTGAATCGGAACGACGAAGCGACCACCACCAGGCCAGGATTTATATACGCATCCACCCATCCTGCGTCTCCGTCAAAGGCTCTCTCTCTCTCTCTCTCTCTCTATGGCTGGTGAGTACCGAGTCCGTAAGAGCCAGGCCAATCGTTGAAACTGACAACGCCCTCGCCATCAAGCGATCTATACGATCTTCTCGTCCCCAACGCACCCGCCAGTCCCCAACCATCTCCCAACACTCATTGTCACTCCCCACGGCCAGCCATCTAACGTCCTCTACTCCTATCTCCATACAAACTTCAACACCGAGAACTACCTCCTCACCCCCTCACCTCAAGGTGACCTGTGCGTTGCCAAGCTTTTCCCGCCCTCTCGAAAACCATCTGCCAAACCCGGTGCATCCGCGTCAGACCCCGGGCATAGTGGAAGCGCTGCACCTGTTGTCCGATGTGAAGCCTCGCGTTCATTGAAATGGACCATCCAGAACACAGGGGTCATATCGCCCATCTACAAGCTATCCTTGCCATCGCCGGATTCTCAAGATCTCCCACTCTTTCAGATCTCGAAACCTAATCCAAACGCGACATTTTGGAGCATGTTCTATTTTACATATGCTGGGCACCTGATTCCCCCGAAGCGTATCGAGTTCGGGAAGATTCAAAAGAACCCTGCTGGGCCAGGTGGCGGAGGGACGAGGATCAGTATCAGTGGAAAGACGCCGGAGGAGAAGTCAGTGTGGCAGACGCTTGGAGAAGGGAATGAGGATTGTGTGGAGTGGGTTGTCCTTTGTGCGGCATTAAACTTGCTTGAGTGAGTGATGGTCAGGCAAAAAATGTGATTGAAGTTTTCTACAGTGCTAACGATGATCCCCCCCACCTAGTGATGAGATACTAAAGGCTGCTGGGAGCTCCGCTGGAGGTGGATCAAGTACAAGCTTGAACCGAGTAGAGAGCTCGAGCAGTAGAACCAAACCTGTGCCGCTGCCAGTCACAAATGGCGGTGGCCCGCCTCGACCCGCGCCGCCTCCTGGACCTCCTGCTCCCACACCGAACGCAGGCCGTGGTCAACAACCTCCTCCCCCTGGACCAGGTTACCGTGGTCCACCAGGTCCGCCGGGACCCCAAGGCGGGTCACAGATGCCGATGATGCGAGGTGGTCCACCTCCCGGACCTAACCAAAATCAACCTAACCCAGATCCTAGATGGCAACCGAGTCAACCACAGCAAAATGGTGGGCAGGGAGCCGGATATAGGGGTCCGCCGCCGCCGCCGCCGCAAGGTGCTGCTGGTCCTCCATATGATCCGAGATCGCAACCACCTCCTCGATTTGATGGTCGAGGACCGCCACCAGGACCAGACCCGAGAGGACCACCTCCTGGCCCGTCGCCTTCTAATCCACAAGCACGCCCCCCTCCGAATCATTTGAGGAAAGGACCTCCTCCACAAAACGGCCAGCCTCAACGTCGCTTCTGATCTCGAAAACTCGCTCAGTACTTTGATGGCAGATCCGGTGGCCGTTAATGGGTGGAAAGGCGTTCTACGAAGAGTGGGCCATCTGAGATGGTCTTCTTACGCGTCGATGTTGGTACAATGCTTTGAAGGACTTGTTTCCCTCAGCCGACAGGGCTGCGGAAGGCAATGTCTCATCTCCTATACACTCAAATTACAATACCAGTACAATCATTTCTTGCTTTACTTTTTCTTTATTTTGGTATTGCATTCTCTTCATGGGCTCCGGCGTATATATTTAAGATTTATTTGGGCCTTGCAGTGTATACTGCTCTCTAGCATGGTATACGATGGTTACAAAATTAATTGCTCTCTTTGTGAATTGATTGCATTTGATTAGCCTGTCGTGCTCAGGGATGAGAGTATTGTGAACTGAACCGGGCTGAGCGCCAGAGTCAACCGTCTACCACATCAGCACGCGTCTGCCATTGGCCGCGTCAAACCCCTCGCTAAATCCACACGTTATCTCTTTGCGGGAACCTTCTTGTCCTTCACCGGATAACCCTACCAACTCACTCATGATGAAGGGCTTGAAAAAGTCCTTGGTGAGTAAATGGCTCGAACCAAACCTCTGCTTTGGCACTGACTGACTGGCATGCTCTTCATCTCCTATGCTCGCGAATGATAATCGCGTTTTTTTTTGGCTCGCTTTTTTGCTTGGGTTGTATTGGGGACTACGATAGCTTTCACGCAGGAGCTCTTCAGACACGAACTCGACAAAACAAGGGAGACAGCCAACGCCAGGAAATGGACAGCAGCAGCAGGCTGCTTCCCAACAACCCCCGCCGCCTCCACCTGCCACCACCAAGCCTAATCCGCCAGGTTCCGGATCGTCATCGTCATCGCCCGCCATCCAATCCTTATCCAATCTACATCATCAACAATCCGCTTCGGCAAGCTCATCCTCGTCGTCCTTATCCTCCCAACACTACCAAACTGGGAGCGGAGGTGGGGTAGGGCCTGCGACGCCCGACCGACGCTACCCTCAACAACCACAGGGGAACCTGGCCATGCATCATGGCGGTCCGAATGGAATCGATCCTGGAAGCAATGGATCGCCTGTGCCGCCGAGCATCGTTGTGAGTGCATCGGCTGAGATGCCTTCTGATCCGATGCCGCTGCGGGGGTTAGGGGAGGGGCCCACGTCTCCAAGGAATACGGCGTTGAATCGGTTGAGGCCTGGCCCCAAGGACACGATCCCCGCCGTCAAACCGCCGAGGAAACAGAGGAGCAGCCGCTTCATCGTGAATGAGAAGGTCGAGATTGAGAAGCTGCCGACGTTTGCGGGTGAGTCTGAGATTCCACAACGCATCATTGGCGCGTCATTCCCGCAGTCCAATGGTTTATGTCTTCTTCTCTCCATCTTAAACTACGCTAAAACTAACTAACAAACAAACAAAAATCCCTCTTTTAATGGATGCGTAGAGGTCCCGCACAACTCCAGGACTGAACTCTTCGTCCAGAAGTTGAACCAATGTTCCTTTCTCTTCGATTTCAATGATGCCAGCTCAGAGCTGAAGGGGAAGCAGATCAAGGCCGCTGCTCTACACGATATGCTCGAGTATATCACAACGCAGCGAGGTGTCATCACGGAGTCTATATATCCGGAAGTTGTCAAGATGGTGAGAGAAGTCATCAGTACCTTTCGGCTAAATAGCGCTAAAGATCTCATATTTCTATAAAGTTCGCCACCAACCTGTTCCGATCCATCCCGCCACAAGTCAACCCAACAGGGGACGCCTTCGATCCCGAAGAAGATGAACCTGTCCTCGAGATGGCATGGCCCCATCTTCAGATCGTCTACGAGTTCTTCCTCCGATTCGTCGAGTCACCTGACTTCAATACCAATGTCGCCAAGCGCTACATCGACCAAACTTTCGTCATCAACCTCCTCGAACTCTTTGACTCTGAAGATCCTCGGGAGCGCGATTTCCTCAAGACCACCCTCCACCGCATCTACGGCAAGTTCCTGAACCTGCGGGCGTTTATCCGCCGGTCAATCAACAACGTGTTCTTCATGTTCGTCTACGAGACGGAACGGCACAATGGGATCGCGGAGTTGCTAGAGATTCTGGGATCCATCATCAACGGTTTCGCTCTACCGTTGAAGGAGGAGCACAAGACTTTCTTAACGCGGGTGTTGCTACCCTTACACAAGGTCAAATCACTCACGCTGTACCACCCGCAGCTCGCGTACTGTGTCGTGCAGTTCCTGGAGAAAGACTCTGCTCTGACAGAGGAGGTCCTCTTGGGCTTGTTGAAGTTCTGGCCAAAGGTGAACTCGCAAAAGGAGGTGATGTACCTGAACGAGGTGGAGGAGGTCCTGGACGTCATCGACCCCGCGGAGTTCACGAAGATACAGGTGCCATTGTTTACGCAGCTGGCGCGATGTGTGAACAGCCAACACTTCCAGGTCGCCGAACGGGCGTTATATTACTGGAACAACGAGTACATCGTTAATCTGATGGGCGACAACATCGGCGTGATCTTGCCGATTGTGTTCCCCGCGCTATACACCAACTCGCGGAGTCACTGGAACAGGTTCGTGAAGATTTATTTATTTATTTTTTCAAGCTTCAGCCAAAGTGCAGTTGCTGACGGTGAGACATGGTTTCAGGACAATACACGGTATGATCTATAATGCGCTCAAGCTATTCATGGAGATCAACTCTGAGCTGTTCGACGAGTGCGTCCAAACATACAAGAGGAACCGGATACAGTGAGTATTCAATCGCGCCAATACAAGCTCGCCTCTTAATCACATCATCTTGCCATGAAGGGAACGCCAAGCCCTCGTCGACCGATACGACAAGTGGCAAAGGATGCGTTCGCTTGCCGCCCGTCGTGCTCCAGGAGGCAAGCTCCCTAAATCCATCCTGGACCAAGGGGACTATCCTCCTCTTCCACCCCCACCGATCGACGAAAACGAATTCCCTGACCCGAGTTTGGAGTTGAGCCATGCAGCGCTGGAGGCAGAGTCGGTGGACTTTGGTATGATGCCGAGTGCACAAGCCGGTGCCGGTGCCATGATGAGCTCTGCAGAGGGTGCGGTGCTCGGCATGGGTGGCGAGGCTGGATATATCGGACAGGTGGGGGCCCCTTTGTGCAAGTTCCGGCAGATTCCCGGGTGGCAAAAGACTGACTGGGCAACTTTTATATTTGCGTGCAGCCATACAGTGACGGAGCGACGCCACTCGGACCGCCGCATGTTAGGCGCAAGAGCGTCCTACCGAGTAAGACTTGGGGCAGCTCTGGACGAGATCTCCAATTGCTAACACGAGCCTCTTCTATAGTTGATCCATCTGTGATGAGAGATCTTCAGAATCATCGAAGCTTGGACGACGGCGCATTGGGCCGTGCTTGAGGAGCGCAGTTCGGAATTACCTGGACGCGTAAAAAGACTCCTCCTGTTCCATCTGGAGTAGACTTCTTGCTAGCCTCTATCAGCAAGTTCATCATATACCCTTTGGGCATCGATTGTCCTTCCTCTTCGCAAGGCATGAAATTGGACGGACATGCGCTTTTTACCTGAATGGGGGAGTTTTTATGCGCTGGTCAGCTTCTAACCAACCATTCCTGTTTTTTGTGGTCGCCATTTTTGCTTGGCATTGTACAAAACTCCCGCGCTCTTGTCTAAACCCTGAATGTGCACGCTACGGATACCCTTCTCATGCTTCAAGGCCACTTGTCTATATAAACATGAGCTAAACTGAAGACTGCAATGACATCATTGCCTGGCGCTAAAGCTCCTCTTGGTAGAACGCGTCATTGAGTTCAGACAAGCTCGTCACACTACAGTTGAGTGCAAGACTTGTTGGCCATGACAGCGCAGCCGTCAAACCCCGAAATGTGAGGACGTGACGGCGGACTCGATGGACATCCTGATCCACAAGCCCGATTCGACGGAGAGCTGCTTCATGCCGAATACATTCCCGTATCCCCGATGGATGGGGAGATGGGCAGTCATGGGTAAGTGGTTTAAGGTCTGCTTTGCCATAAGCTCAGGTCGTGAATGACCGGCCACCCTCGTGACGATGGCGTTAAGCCTCCCCCTCTGGAAAGGTCGCAAGAATGTGACAATATCATATAGCCGAATCGACGATGAGTCCATCAACCAAACCTTCCTTGATACGATCCAATTCAATTTCAGCCA
>WSTV01000327.1:14856-34418 GCA_019632285.1 Tulasnella sp. 332 | reverse complement strand
TTCCACGGCCTGTATCGCGCCGTCATCAGCACCCCTTTCCCGTGGTCACTCTCGGAATGGCGCAACCTATCTGAAAGGGTCGAAGGTCTCTTCACGAACCACCTCATTGACAGGCTCAACGCCCTGCTGACAGAGTACCTCGAGATGGCCGCCGACACCGACCACGGCCACGACGACGCCAACGATTACCCCGATCCTGTCGGGACATCATCCTCGTCACCTTCACAAGCATTCGTCCTAGCCCTAGTCCTGCGATACGTGGAAGCGGAGAGACCTTTGAGCGGATACTTCTTGGTGTGCAGTCTCACTGAGATCCAATGGGTTCTCCTCGGGCAGGTGCTTGCTCCCACTGCTGTGGGTGCCGGCTCGTCCTCGATCAAGCAGAGTATCAAGGATACAGAGGAATACGAAGAAGCCGCAGCAGCCAATGACGCATGGTCGTCGCTTGTCCGCGACACGGCTGTGCACTTGGATTTGGAAGCAAAAGGCGCAGAGGCCGCATTGCAAACAACTCTTGCGTCGGCGATGAAGTGCTTCGAGGACCTACTTATTCAGATCGAAGAAATGGATGTGGAACCCAGCATGGAGACGTATGCTTATGAGACGATGGCGGAAAGCTTGGTATGCACATAGTAGCTAATATCTGCCCGGAGCTAACAGCAGCTTGCACTTGTGTAGAAACTGGCTTCTTTATGTTCTGTGGCGCTCCGGAATCTGGATAATGCGCTCTTCGCTCGCTTGCGCCTGCTCTTGAGCGAATCGTCGCCTCTGTTCGAAACCCTGGTACAAGAAGCTGCTCTGAGTGCCACTACAGTGCTCGTTCATAAGTAAGCTTGCTATTGATTTGAACTCCCTTATTCTTTGAACCCAGACGGCTGACCCCTTTTGGTCAGCTTTCCTGACATCGCTGCGTCCTTGACTGGCCATTTGCGACGCTTCGTCACGGCCCCCTTACCCATTTTCGAGTTCGAATTTGCCTCGGATTCACGGGCCCCTGCAGCTCTCACCGCAGCCGCAAAGTGCCTAGCGCTCTGTGTTAGGGTTCGTTCTGATCTCTCTTGATCAAGTCATTTGTCACAAGAAAGACGATTGACCTTCGCTGACCACCATCACTGACAGGTGGCCCCCGGCGATGATCTCATCATGTCCAATATGTACTCCCTTCTCAATTACATCGCCGCCACGAGCAAGGATCTGACAACTACAGGCATGCATTCTCACGCCGGTACCGGCGCTATCACCCCGAGCCTAGGCGGTGGCGGCCACTCCCCGTACAACTACGATCATGCGACGCTTACTTCAGTGGAGACCGGGCTGAGGGTGTTCAACGAGGACCAGCGGCGTCTCATCGGTATCAGTACGATTTCCGTCGTGACACAGCTAGCGTTGGAGCTGGAGGTTGAGGTTGTGACGAGGTTGACCGTCTCCATGTTGTTGCAGCGCGTGAGGTCGGCCGAACCGGCGGTTGAAGCGGCCATTGCTTACAACCTCGTAGACCTGGCTCTAGCCGCGCCTGAAAAGGTCTTTTCAGATATTATCAGGGTGTTCTCAGTGATCGAGCGTGTGTTGGATCCGCACGATCCTCGGCTGCCTAGCAATATGGTATGATATGTTAGAAATGCTGCGAGGAAGAGCCGCTGATGCGTCATTATGCTTAGATCCTAGCTGCTCAGACAAGGCTTGCGCAAGAACTCGGAAAGCGACCTGAGCTCTATGAGATGTACTTGGCCGAACTGTTAAACCTCTTTTCAGACAAAGGGGTGGCGATTCAGACGCGTGCCACTACAAGTCGCGAACAAAACCCAGTGCGCTGTTTCTCAACAGTCCATTCATCTTTGCATCTTATTCTGGTTTTTTGAACAGGCTCCAGAGCTTCTTGACGAGTTGGGTGCGCTCGTGCTTCCTATCGACGCTCTCATCTCCCAGCCCGGTTTCAAGGTGCCATCAAACTGCTCCGCCGAGCTTGTTACCCTATTCCGTAACTTCTGGTTCATCTGTGTCCTATTCCGGTTCACGACGGATGACCATCCTGCGATGAACGACTGGCAGCGGGCGGCCCTGACGCGCATTGCAAGCAAAACGCCCCCCATTGTTCAAGAGAGCGCGGCTGACTATGTGACGAGCGACTTGGAGTACAATCCTGTGCTGAGGCAGGACTATATGCATATGGTACGTAGCTGCCAATTACTGGTATTTGTTTAGAATATATACTGACCCTTGACCTGCTTGTGCAAGGCCATCACACAGCATCGACATGCTCTAAGCGCTCTAATTCCTCTCCGTGCCCATGACGTCAAGTACTTGTCGTCGGGGCAGATCATCTTCCTATTGACACTTCATGATATTGAGTCGCTCCGCTCACGGCTGGACCTTCCAGCATCGTTGATCTCCTATTTCGTAAACGAAGGGCTAAACAAGAGTGGTGCTCTGGCACTATGCATAGATGCCATGGCTGAAAACGTATGATTATCTTTGACTTATGGAGCTGATCTAACATATCTCTTGTTCGGTTTAGGTGATGCGAGGGTTTGTTGCTGGGCTGAGCACGAAGATAGTGGATCATTCACTCAGTCCCGGTATCTCTACGGAGCTGAGATTGATTTTAGTCGCCAGTACACATCGTGTGGCCAGGACTAGAGACTTGGCGATGAAGTACTTGAATCGGCTGATGACCGCCTTCCCGTCGTTGATGTGCGATGCGCCGCTGGTATTCGCCATCTTGGATGTCTTGACACTTCTCCGCAAGGCTTGTGAAGGAGAGTTCACGGACGAGGTAAGCGTCAAGAACATGGTGGAGCCTTCGCGTTTGCTGATGGCACTCTTCTTCCTACCAGTATACCCCTCAGTCTGTATTCACATCCGAGAAAACAGGCGTGAGGCTTGAACTAACTGACAACTACGGTGTCCGTAACGATATATCTGCCACGTTACACAAGAATGTGGATAACTGGCTGCATCTTGCCGTATCTCGTGCGCCATTCGAAGTTCAAGCTATTCTCCAGGTAAGCTGGTCTACTTTCTCAGACGAGTATGCTTGGACGATCCTTACACGATGGTCTCGGAAGAGCTACGTGACACAGTATGATTCGATTGTTCTACCCGGGGCTGTGGAACTGGGAGCTTCTATAGCTCTTAACTATGCGATCTCTCTTGGACCATTCGAAAGACATACAGGTAGGTAATCCGCTCGTTTAACAACCCGATGCTGAAACGAGAATATTGTTCTAGCGCCGACGTCTGGAGCTTTTGCTTGGCGACCAGATCACTCAAAGCTTTTCTCTGAGCAATTAGCCACGAAGAGCCACTTTGAGGGTGAAGCGGGAGGGATTCGTCTAGCAAATCGTTCTGGTAAGCTCGTATAGTTCCTTCTTTCGATATATCACATTAATATTCGCGTTTTTAGTGGGGGACGATCTTCAGCGTCTTCCTCCAACACATGCCCCGTTATTAGAGTTGAAGGCCCTCAGGCACAAGCTAGCCAATGCTCTGACAGAGATCCACGATAAGACAAGCAACCTCAGCATTCACGACCTGAAGAGGCTGTTGTTCAGATGCGCAGCGGCGCTCACATCCAACCCTGAGGTTCTGTTCCATTTACCAATTATAATCTGTCGTGCTATGTACTCATAATGAGTATTGCAGCGGGACTATGACTTGCTTCATCATCTCGTAGCCCTTCCGTTCGAGACTTTCACCCCAGTCTCAATCTCGATCGGCGTGGAAGCTTGGACCTGGCTCTTGAGCAAGCGACCTGACATGGAGATTGCATTGATGATGGAGATCAATGTCTGCTGGACAGGAACTGTTCGTCGGCACCGAGGTCTCTTCTCACAAAGTCTCAAGTGAGCGCACCCTCGCAAACAGCATTCTACTCCTACTGATACGTTTTCCCAGCTTTGCGGACCCCTTCAGCCATCCAATTGAGTATAGTCCTACAGACAGGGAAACTATCGAGCGAGGATTAGTTGCGGCCCGACGAATGCTTGTGCCTCATTCACTGCTTCTCTCGATGCTTTCCAGTCGGTTCCAGGCAGTACGGTACCGACACCCCAGCTTAATGCACATCTTATTGAACTTGATCCTGAGATCTTGCGAGGCACGGGAGTCTTTCAGGTTAGCGAGGCTCCCGTATAACCTTGAACGTGACAAGTTACTGATGTCATGATTCAGTACACATGCTCTTGCCAGAGAGACGATCTTCTCGCTTCTCGTCTTCGGCTTTGAGGCATTGAAAAGCAGCCGTTTGGACACGTACTCGGAACATCGCATGCGAGAAAGCTTGTACTCAGCAGCTTTCTCCTGGTTCGCGGTTCGACCCAAGTGAGCAAGCGTCGTAGCTCCAATCGACGTGTGGCTGATCGATTACACACAGCTGGTCTTACGGTGCCGACCGAGTGCGAATCGACTCGGATATCAAGCTGCTCAGCAGCTTCGTAGAAGCTATTCAGAGTGACGGGACCAGGGCCGACCATATGATAACATCCCTTAATGCAGAGAGACATCTTCAACGCGTAGCAGGTAAGAACCTCGAACCAGAACCCGTTGATATCTTGCCAACTTCTTTTTCCAAGACTATTTCGCTCGTCAAAAGAGCCTAAACAACCTTCTCCGGCTCCAGGTGGAGAACGAGATATCCCGACTGCGTGTATGGAGTAATCCTACTAATGACCCACATCGAGGCGGTGACCATGTCGTTGCTGCAGAGCGAAGCTTCACAGAGGTTAGCTATCTTCTGTGGCCTTGAACTCGAATGAATATCTGATGATTATGGCAGGCGTCGTGGCAACAAGTCGTATGTACTGCCTGGAAGGTCAATCCCGCTGTTGCGGTACACATGGCCGAGCGCTTCCAGGCACCTGCAGTGACCACAGAGGTGGTCCGTCTGGTCCGCTCCCACCCTCAAGATGTTTGTCATGTCCCAGAGGCTGTTCGCTTTTTCTTGGGAGATCGGATCTCCTCTGCTATTGTCCCAGATCTTAAGGTATAGAAGTTGACATCGAACATGCTAGTGTCTGTGTCTAACATATACCTTGCGGAGTAGCATCTCCTGTATTGGGCCTCTCTCCCTCCTGTTCTCGCCATCACTCTATTTGCTCCCAAATACAACAACGATCCAGCCGTCATACAATACGCCCATCATGTCCTTGTTCAACACCCCGTTGACTTGACATTCTTCTTCGTGCCACAGGTGGTTCAAGCTTTGCGGAGTGATGCCCTCGGTCAGTTCTTAGCCTGATTCCCGAAGAATTTAGATTGATGAATGGTGTTTAGGCTATGTCGAGCGGTTCATATTCGAAACGGCCAAAGTTTCGCAGCTATTCTGTCACCAGATCATCTGGAACATGAAAGCGAACTGCTTCAAAGATGACGCGGGAGAGATCGTGGGTACCGCTGCGCCTCCATTGCACGTATACTGCTGATTCTTCATCTGTATTAGCCGGATCCTATGAAACCAATGTTGGATCGTATGGTTGACATGGTGGTGGCTTCCCTCTCTGGAGAAGCCCGTGCATTCTATGATCGCGAGTTTGGGTTCTTCAACGAGGTGACATCCATCTCGGGGAAGTTGAAGCCGTTCATAAAGAAAAGCAAGTCAGAGAAGAAGGTCGGTAATCCATTTTCTTTTCTCCGCCCGAGACATTCCACCTAAGTAGTTCAACAGGCGAAGATCGACGAAGAGATGGCAAAGATCGTCGTAGACCCGGGAGTCTATCTTCCTAGTAATCCTGACGGTGTTGTTGTTGAGCTTGACAAGAAATCCGGGCGGCCCCTTCAGAGTCACGCAAAGGTTGGCGGCAATTCTCGGTCCTGTTCGCTCGGGGCGTTGACTTCCTTCCCAGGCTCCCTTCATGGCCACATTCAAAGTCCAAAAAGAACGTTTGGAGATCGCCACCGATCCAGACTCAGTGTTGGATGAGTCGGGTATGGGTCTCGCAAAGGTTACGAAGTACGACGTCTGGCAGCAAGCTATCTTCAAAGTTGGCGATGACTGCCGTCAAGACGTACTCGCCCTGCAAATTATCGCCATGTTCAAGAATGTATTCACAAGTGTGGGCCTGATGCTCTATGTCTTCCCTTATCGCGTCACAGCGACGGCGCCCGGCGTAAGTCATCTTGTCCGCTCCACTCTCGGGACCTGACTTTATCCCTTCCCTTGTTGTAGTGTGGTGTAATTGATGTTGTCCCGAATGCGACCTCACGAGATGAGATGGGACGCGCCAAAATCAACGATTTGCTTGCGTTCTTTGTCGCTAGATACGGCAATGCCGACACCCTCGAGTTCCAAAAAGCCAGGTTAAACTTCATACAGTCCATGGCGGCCTATTCGGTTGCGTGCTACATACTTCAGATCAAGGATAGGCACAACGGCAACATTATGATAGACGGGCAAGGCCATATTGTTCACGTTGGTGAGTAGAAAGTTATATCCACATTAGGGTGAGCCTGATATTGGAATCCTTAGACTTCGGGTTCTTGTTTGACATTGATGAGTAATCATCCAGCTCTTATTGCCGAACCATTACTTACTTAAACTCCTTCCCGATTTCGATAATTACGTCCCGGAGTAAGTTGGCTACACTAGTGTGCAAACGAGGTAGATGATACTCATGCCATCATTCTAGGGCGTCAAATTCGAGCCCAGCTCCTTCAAACTGAATCACGAGATGGTTGTCCTCATGGGCGGCCGCACGTCACAAGGCTACGCGTTATTCGTCCAGCTCTGTGTCAAGGCGTTCTTGGCTATTCGTCCGCACGCTGAACAACTCATCCAATCGGTCCATCTTATGCTAGGGACCGACTTCCCGAGCTTCAAGGGCGAGCCCACAATCCGGAGGTTGAGAGACCGTTTCGCGTTGGGACTAAATGAAAGACAAGCAGCCGACTTCATGATCGCAGTTGTGAGGAACGCGCATGAGAACGTGAGGAGCACTGTATACGACGAGTTCCAGCGACGCCAGAACGGTACGTCGGGCTATTGAGACATATAGTGGGCACCGCTTAACATAGCCCTGCCTCATAGGTATCCCATATGCGTAGCATGTCCAATCAATATTTTCATATGCAACCATCTCCGTAGTACATACCCTTTTCTGGCTGTCAATCTGATAGCTTGATCTTCTCTAAGACTTGCCAGTCTTTTGTGGGCCCATCGCACTTGACGATCCAAAGTTCAACAACAAGAAATCCCCCTTCAACTCCCACAATGGTGAGCGGTGGATATCCATCCACTGACTCCACCTGCCCTTCCTCTATTAGGTCCTTGATAATAGCTTCCCTGGCTTCCATTGGCACGTCGCCATAGAAGAGCGAGAGATGGGGATAGTAAGGGCGTAAGTATCGGCTGCCCTCTTCAGATTGTGTATTGGCTCCAGCCAACAGCCCTTCGTCAAGCCCGAGTACGGCGTTGTACAGCTCTTCAAGAGTGCTCCCCGCAGTGAGCTTGAGTTCAACGAGCACGCTCTGAAAGTAGCTCCGCCCGGCGCATACTTTGTTGAAGGTGATCGGGACGGTTTCAGGGAGATCGGCCTTTCTGGGCAATATCGAATCGCTGCTGATCCGCGATCCTGATGGTAATGAGAGTAGCGTGATATGAGGTTGGAATACTGGCGACGACTGCTTGGCGGCGATCTCAGATATCAAGGCTTCCAGGGGCTTGAATGCCCCCTCTGGAGGCACCAGCCAGATCGCGATGCCTGGAACATGGATATAGCTCAGTCATCTAGCCGCACTGTACTACATCTCTCATTGGGGCGTAATGCTTACCCATCAGAACGGCGGAGCCTTACAGGATCGCTTTTGTATTATGGGTGGCAAGATATTAGTGCATCAACACTATTGAGAGAATTTTTAATACAGTTCTCAGGATTCAAGTACCAAAACTTTATCCGCAGATTCTTCGACTGCTGCACGCCAACGATCAAGACGAGCTGCTGGCTTCCGCAACTGGCTCTGCAGTGGCAGCCGCCTCGGGCACCTTCTCTGCCACCTCCGGCTTAGGCGCCTCTGGCGCCTTCGGCAAGAATTGCTCCAATGCTATGATCTGAGGTTTGGTGGGCTCTACACCGGCGGTCCAGAAGGATTTCCTTAGCTCTTCCGCGACCTTCTCCTGTTCGGCAGCACCCAACGTCTTCAAATATGCATCAACCGATTCCATCTTCAGCTTCTCCACCACGTTCATACGCCAATTTCTCAGAGCCAGCGGTCGGGTTGGGACAAGCACGTCGTTTCCAGACGAAGCTTTCGAGCACATCTCGGCTAGCTCCTTCGTGACTCCGTCGGCGGGGTAGCCCCATGTAGTCAAGACGAGCTTGGCGCCTCTTCCTTCGTCTTCCTCCCTCTTTACCCAGTGACGATTGAGGTATGCAGTCAGACGATCAATGTACGTTGCGTTCTTATCGAAGCGATCCCAAGCCGCAAGGTAGCCGCTGACTAGTTGCTCTCCAGCAGTGGGCTCTTTTGTATTATCAACTTTTTCGTCGATAGACTTGCCGATCTTTTTGACGGTTTCTTCGAGGTGGGCGCTTAAGAGTTCATAAAGCGCTTTGCTATTGGTAGCCATAACGGTAGTGGTGGTGTTATATATGAGCTATGGGGAGACACGCAAACTCGTCAATTCAACCGCAGTCTTGCTAATTTGCACGTAAGCCTTACAGTATAGACAGCCGAATGAACCTTGAAGTCAAGGCTAGGAAGAATGGTCTTGCCGTTCGCATCTGTCGTGGCAGGCGCCAGAAAGATGTGATCGAGGACGGGGCTAATGTAGGCGAAGGTGGCTTGTGGATCCTCAGCCTTGATCTCAGTGATGTCTGTAGCAGGTAACGAGTAGACAGACATGACAAGTTCAATGATAGAGCTACGATGGGATAAGTAGGTGGTGGTTGTCTGTCTGGGGTGGCATTGAATTCAAGCCTTATGTAACCCAAGGCACGTGCTGATTCGGAACCGGGTTTGAGCAAATTTCACGATAGCGAGAGGTGATTGACGAGAATATGATACAGCGAGCGAGACCCGAAAAAGCTGTCGGAGAGAAGAAACCAATGATAATAACATCGGCAATAAGAGACTACTTCCTCTTGTATTTACCATCGGGATTACTAATTTAGTCATCGTTTAGTCACTATGAGCTGATAGGCGTCCCAGACGAGGAGAGTAAGCTCACTTTGCGTCGCGAGCGATCCTATCTCTCTTGGCGTTGTAATGGGCGTCCGCACGACGATTGATGGACTCGATCTGCTGTGTGGTGGGAAATCCAATTTGCCTTAAGAAAGGTGGTCCGAATTCTTCAGGAAGTATAGAACGTATATCGCGCAGAGGCAGCGTACCAATAGTCGGGAGGCGTCCCCGCCGGTGCCCAGTCATGTCGATGGCGTGATATGTCGCGTCGATGTTGGTCCTGGTCAGCTTCAAGATCCTGATCCTCAATCGGAAGGGCCGAAGCCATCGAAAATGATCCTTGGACAAAGGAATCCATATCCTGCGCCGCGGTGATATGTTGGCAAGTCGGTCTCTTCTGTTTTGACGGAGAAGGAGATCGCCAGCGTGGACCGCGGCTGACTGGCGGAAGGAAGCCAATGGCTTGGTAGTACTAAGACAAACATGATCATCGGTTTAAGGGAAGTCTAAGCTGGTGCTAAAGATATGGCGTCTTACATCTTTGCAACATTCACAGTCAGTCGCATCCATCTTCTTCCGCTTCACTTTGTCCCTGACGACGGCATCGTACTCATAATCAAGGCCGCTATTCTTGGTCTTATCGATCTCGTACAAGGCAGAGATAGGTCGATCGTGCGATCTGATTATTGCTTCCTCAGATTGTATTCGTTGAGAAATATTGACCAGAGGTTCCCACTTACTTTGGGATCGTCTGAGCGTATCTACCACGACCTTTATATTGCGCATAGTCCGCGGCTGAGGTGGGGTCTGAAGCTCGTTTCTTCTTCGGTCGCTCTCCTCCTGCGTCACCTTCCACTACTTTCCGTTTCGAGCGACTCGAACTCGATACGGACATAGCGCCCGAGCTTGAAGCCTTCTGATGAGCTTCAGGAAACAGTAACGTCGGTTCCCATTGTCCCAACACATTTCCAGTAGCCGAACACGCCAAGGGCGTCATTGGCTGTTGCTTACTGTGCGATTCGGGGGGAGACGATGTTGACCGAGCAACGAGAACTCTCGCTAGGTTATGGGTTACGTTTTCACCGGCTGTCAAGAGCGGCTGTGTTTGGTGCTCCGCTTTGACCTGTATTGAGAGTCGTTCCGTCGAGAGTCTGACAGAATGAGTACACTTCTCCGTAGCGCTGTATGGAATACCATTCAGTTATTGGCACAGCGCAGACGATGATAGAGAGACTTACGTAGGCGTCGCGCAACCCAGAGTACGAGGTAGTTGTGAAATGTCCCTCACAGTTGTGGGTGGTTGTGCCGAGGAAGAAATCGCTTGAGCCATCACAATATTTTTATCAACGGTCATCGAGGTAGGTGTATCATGCAAGGCCGCGGGCATGACGGGATTCGTATCATCTAAGTTGAGGTCCTTCAATCTTGCCTGAGGGAGCTGTGACAGAGGTTCCTCGGATATCGTTGGGGAGTAGTGACGTTGTCGACGTGCTGAAGCAGCTAGAGCAGTGGCCATTGGACTAAAAGAGGTCGCGGGGCAGCTCTCGTCTGAAGATCCGGGCTGGTCCTCCTGGATGGTAGAGGGTTCGGACATCTCGACCAAGAGAGTTGCAGACGAAGGAAATGTGCGCCGTTGGTTTAATTCCAATTTCTCCGTCTCTGATTCGCGTTCCATGGCGGTAACAGAGTTCATAAGCGCGCTGCGTAAGAGCTCAGTCGAAGTGGAAGGTGGTTTGGGATCTATCGAGTGCTCCAGCGGTGCAGAGAAACAGGGATCCGGCTTCGGGTCTCCGCCAGACTTCACCCTCTTGTCCGGGGTTTGTCCCGTATAGATCTTAGCCATTTGTCTGGTTATGCCGGTCTTCCATCCTGACCATTTTGCCTCGCGTCTGGTTATTTCTGCGATGAGTGCTTCGTATACCTCCTTGAGCAAGTCGTATTTGGTGCACATAGCGATTAAGAGCCTGCGATCCTCCTTGGAACGCAATCTATAGCATAGTTCTAGGATAGCGTTGTGAACGGGGCAGCTGCAGTACACCCTACTGGATGATTTGCTTTAGTGTCATAGTGTTGCTTGATAAGAGACAACTTCTAACGTACTTGGGCAACTGAGCAGGCGCGTCATTTCTGGTATTTTTATTATCTGTTGCTGGGTTCCAGATTCCCCGAGCAGATAGTTCCATCTCCTCAATTGCCTCCTCTAGCGCTACAATCATATTCTCTTTCGCTTTGGCAGACTTTGCGTACTGCTGCATCTCCTGGAGCAATCTCCTCTCTAAGCCCGCCTTCTCGGACAACAACTTATCCACGGCATGCTTGCATTGTTCGACCTCCCGACGAGCGGTTTCAAGGGTTGATTCCGTAGACTCTTGGCACGACCGTGCGTCCTTGAGTTGTAAATTCAAGTGTTTCACCTCTGATTGGAGGTTGGCATGGGACGCTTGCGTAGATTTGGCGACCTGCATAATCTGAATGATTTGGCTTTTGGCTTCCAGAAGCTCCAACACCAGGCTACGGCCAGAAGGCTCAGCCGTTGCTTGTGCTTTAGACGAGTTCGCTTCTTCCTTGAGTTTGGCGACTTCGTTCCTCAGACTTGCGTTTTCGGCCACTATCTCCTTATTCTGAAGGGAGAACTCGCTGCTCAGTATCTCCATATCGAGTGCTTGATATTCGACGCGTTGTACGAACCTTTTGGGTCAGGGCTAGATGATGTACTTGCTCAGTTTCTAGTGGTTACGTGCTAGCTGAAGGAGTTGGAGTCTCACTGGCCAAATTCTGATTATAGACCTTTGAGACATCGCGAGCGGCGTGCTCAATGATGGACTGAATATCAGTAGCAGATTGGCTTCCGGTTGTCATATGAGCTCCTCCAAGACGTGAGGATTGACGGGGTTGCTGATGGCGAGACTGGTCCAGATGTCAAGTCGCGTGGATAAACAGTCAGAGCTGCCAAATAAGTTCGCGCTCGGGTATACAACGTGAAAGACCACGACTATCTTGAAAACGATGCCGGATTCTTCGAACACTTCACGGGAGCGAGATCAGTCCCGAATTTCAGTAGATCATGTTGATGATTGGGGGAAAGTTAAACAAAACTTTACGGAGTCCTTGATGAGCAATGTAGAAGCGAGACTAGACGCGTCTAGTTCCGCTGATCGGGAGACTATTGTCGCCCACCTCATGCAGGTCATTACTCTCCGTGTTTGCTTGACCATGATTTCGGCTGACCATGATCTCTTCAAGTGGAAAGAACGCACCTTTGAACTTGCCAAACCCAATATCCGCGTAAACGGTATCAACATGGAGGAATGGGAGGACGAAGACGACGATTCTGGTAGGTACTGGTTAACTTCGCTCCGTTCTCTGACTCTTTCTTCTAACGACGAGTCCGTCAGAGTTCGAACCTTACGATGAAGCTCTTGATCGCCGGCTATGGACGCATGCAGGCGAGAAACTTAGTTGGGAAGAGGTGCTAATGGCACGTAGGCGCCGAGAACCCTTCAACGCGCAAGGGCTAGTGGAAGACCTCATTCTAAGACAGAGGAAGCTTGAAGCAGAGGACATTCCACCGCTCCTGGATACCGACATTCTATCAAAGAATGCTGAGGGTACGTCTCCCGATGCATTTCTGGTGATACCCGGGCTGAATTGATCTGTTGCAGTGCCTATCCCTCCACGTATGGAAGTAATCAACGACTTGCATCAAAAGTCGCTAATGATGCTGGAAGACTGGGGCAATGTAAGTGCGGCAAAGATCTGCCGTGTTTTCCCGCTCACTGAACCTTGCTTCTCCTCTGTCAAGACCGCACCAAAGTTACTCTCGAGGGTACAACAGGTGGAAGCTGCGATGGCTGTTGACAGCAGGCTCATGCCTTGATCAAGATGCCTATCGTAATTCGGTGTATAGTATATGTATTTGAGTTTTGGCTCTGAGTTTCCCGAAATTTCACAATAACCACATGGAGGTCACGGGATCTGGAAGCGCGCTGTGAAGCAACCAACACGACCACCTAGCGGTGCCTATCCATCTACGACCGTTACTGACCCAGATTGCACTATTGCTTCGTCTTCTTGCACTGGCACACTCAAAGATCTGATTTCTTCTTAAGTCTGCTTTGCATACCTCGATCTTCAAGCGCATCCGCCGTCAGTCCAACTTCCAACTCGAAACCCCTAATTGCGTGAATATACCCAAGCCTCCCTTCCAAATCACTAACACGTACTAACATGGACGTGAGTTGCACTTTGGCCTCTCCTGGATCTCACACTATGGCGCGTCTGACATGATCCCCGACTCAAATTGGATAGTCCCCCCGTAAACAGGGACGCACCTACTCACTCGACAATGTATCCAACAACTCGCGCGGAGGCTCCTCACGACCCAAGAGGCCGGACTTGAAGAAGAAGCTTGTGGTTGTAGGAGGTACGATACCCGCAGGTCGGTCGACTGGGAGCGGTGCCATGTCGCTAACACTGTCAGGCCCCTTTAGATGGAGGATGCGGCAAGACATGTCTCTTGATCGTTTACGCCGAGAACCGGTTTCCTGAGGTATGTTGAGTGCCGCTCATTTTGCGAGTACCAAGTCATTGCATGCACTGACCTTTCATTTTCTTTCCATGCGGCGCCCGCCCCAGTCGTACATCCCCACCGTATTCGAAAACTACGTCACTCTCGTACAACACGATAACAAGCTCGTTGAACTGGCATTATGGGATACTGCTGGCCAAGAAGAATACGATCGACTACGGCCACTGAGTTACCCCGAGAGCGACGTCATTCTGATAGTATTCAGTATCGACTTCCCAACCAGTCTGATGAACGTGACCGACAAGGCATGGTTTCTATTTATTTCCGTTAAGGTTGAATGGCTGACATAAAATATCAATGCCAGTGGTATCCCGAAGTGTCACACTTCTGCCCCAACACACCGCTGATACTCGTAGGGACGAAGACAGATCTCCGACGGGATGATCATACTCGACGAATGCTATCAGCACAAGGTTCGTGACGCAGACGGGTTCAAATTCTTACCCCCCCTTTCTCTCTCTCATGCCACCGACATCGTCCTTCCCAGGTCAGACTCCTGTGACACCAGAGCAGGGACTATTTGTAGCCAAGGAGATTGGCGCTAAGTACATGGAGTGCTCGGCCAAGACGGGGGATGGTGTTGCTGGTGTTTTCGATACTGCGCTACGGGAAGGATGTAAGACCCGGTTCTTGGGCATAGGTGGTGGTGGTGGTAGCACCCGAAAGAGGCGGTGTGTGATTCTGTGATTGGACCAGCCATTTGTTTCCTTATTGTACTATCGATATCGATCTATTTGGGTCTCAGGATCTCAAGTCTCTCAATCTTGACGTGTTTTCTGACTTGTATGTAGACTATTGTGTTTCGTCTCTATAGTGTATCATCATAAAAGTCGATTTAGACTACTCAGATTTTACATCTGGGCCATGTCGACAAACCAGTATTCTTCGGCGGTTAAGCGTGGCAATGAGTGAGGACCCAACCCAAAAGAATGAAAACAACACCAGAGCCGCAGTGCCGAGTTGAACGTATGGCAAGTGGTCGGAGTTGCCGATTGGAATAATGAATTCGTGGATAAACTTCGAAGCAGTGTCTGTACACGGAGGTATGCTTGTGACCGAGTTGACGCTTTCGTCAAATGGTGACTGAAAAGGAGGGGGGAAGGTGTTGAGAAACGCTAAACAAAGGTGGCAATTAGCATCATTCGTCACAAGTAGTGTATCATGTCATCGTACAGGGATTTGCGATATCAAAAATGGAAGGGCAGACAGATAGTGCCATTGGCCAGGCCATCTCAACGCGTTCGTAGCCCCCTCCGCTCCTGGGTTCGACGTAACGGAGGTGCAATGGAATCTCCAAGTTCACCACGCCGCCCTTCCTAAGTTCATGATCCACCTCAAGCAAGACATAGGTGGGCCGTTGGTCCATCAACGCATGCACTGGCAACTCCAAGTCCGAGTGCCCCCACATTGCGTGCTTGTATGGGAGCTCGAACTTATCCACGATGATATGGGGAGGGAGGACGAGCAAGACGTGAATTGAGCATTCGTGTGGTATGACGGAGGTGATGTTTACGAAGAGTTTTGGGTGAGATCCATGACTTGAGGAGACTGAAGAGCAAACAGTCATGATGATCAAGAAGTGGAAGGGAAGTGCCGTAAAGGTACCGTAGATGGATGTCCCTGGGAATCGGAATCGTCCGTCGCCTGCACCGCCTGCTGTTTGAACCGCTTCCCAGCAACAATGCCTACCAAAAGGAAAGCCGTCGGTCTAGCGTCATTTGTTTCTCTGTTGAAGGAATCTTCCGAGTCAGATGGTATATCTGTGTCCGTTCCCGCTCGCGGATCAGGTAGTGAAATATCAGCCTCACCCAAGCGTCATGTCAGGCCCTTGAAGAAGAAGAAACAGGTTGGATTACTTGGAGAAGGCTGCGAAGGCATCGATGCCACTGGGATGGTACCGTTTTATCAACAAGCCTCAGACGTTCCCCGGCAGTTGCAAAAATGTTGGTCATTTTGTGAGCTATTCGTTGCTCGGCGCTAACATATGGTATCACCGTCAGACTTTGCGCAGCGACTACGGTTCTTCTCTCTCTATCCAGAGGGCTGTCTGTTGGATGAAGAAGGATGGTACAGTGTTACTCCCGAACGAATAGCAGACCAGATAGCTGACCGCTGTCGCTGCGACACAATACTGGACGCCTTCTGCGGCGTAGGAGGAAACGCGATTGCCTTTGCCAAGACCTGTGAGAGAGGTGTGTCAGACCACTGGGCAGATCCGCAGACGACCTGGAACTAATGCTTTTGGTGGGTCTACAGTCGTCGCCCTCGATACTTCCCCCGTTCGACTAGCTTTGGCACGACACAACGCTGCAATATATGGCGTCGAAAGCAGAATCGAGTTCATTCTTGCGGATTATGTCTCTTTCGCTAAAGCCTACAATATGCTTTCGCCCCATCGTCGAACTCTCGACGTTGTATTCCTATCACCCCCTTGGGGTGGTCCAGAATATATTTCATCCCCTAAAAAGAACGGGGCTACCATCGGGAAAGTCGGAGAGGAAACCGAGGCTGAGCGGCACCCGGTATTCCATCTCGATAGCATTCTGCCCATACATGGCAGCGATCTTTTCACTCTCACTTCCACCATCAGTTCAAATATCGCATACTATCTCCCCCGAAACGTTGACCTCCAGGAAGTCGCTGCGCTATCTCCGAAGGACAAAGTAGAGGTAGAGGAGGAGTGGATGGGCGATAAGCTAAAAGCCGTCACCTGTTACTATGGAGGGCTAGTTGCTGGTCAAGATCACCTCTTTTGAATGGAGTTATTCTGAGGCCCGAGACTTTTCTTTGGCATGTAACAACGAAGAACTCCGTTACAAGCGTGACGACACGCAAGCGCGATCGAATATACATAGAAAACGCGGGATCAAAAAACATCTTTTTACGTTTTTACCCGCCCACCATGAATCGATATCCTGCTACTTCGATTGCGCGGGACGGACCATATCGATCTCCTCGCGTTGTCGGCCACTCTGACGTTGCTTTGATCTCAACAGCCAATAGACCACTATGAACGCTTGACAAGCAGCTATTTCAGGTAGAGGATTCAGACGCTGGTTCGCCGGCGGCGGAAAGCGTTCTACAAGAAGAGGATCCAGGAAGGATTTAGCTTGATGGCCCTTAACCAAACAAAGTCAACTCTCCCCAACGAGCAGAATACAGGATTCGATGGCACAACAAGACCGCCCTCAAGCGACGGTTTCGGAGATGAGGGGAAATTAGATGAGGATAGCTTCTTTTGCAAGTCGTACGACGACACCCCGAACCCATATATCCGACTTGAAGGGTATGGCCATGTTGGGGAGCCGCTAAATCCCGCAGAAGCAAGGTCCATATATCACACAGCGAGCAAGCTCCGTTCAAAAAGGGTGATCAAACAGTCATCGACAAGCTTGTCCGCGATAATTGAGAAATCGATGCGAACAAAGTATTATCCTTTTAGCTACGGGCCATTTTCAATCGGATTTCTCAAACTTGGATGTTGTTTCAGGTATCCTTTGACAACCCTTTATGACAAGAGTCTATGACGAAATTCGTAACACAAATCTATGAGTAGCTCGGGTTCAATTATAACGCGAGCGGGCCTTGTGCCAACCTATACAAGCTTCTGGTGCACGAAACTGACTCTCAGTGAGTATTCGATACTTTTCTGCCCGCCAACTACTCGCAACTGCTATTCCAAGCTTTCTGTCGCATAAAGAGTGAGTCAAATAATAGATATACGACGCTGCCATGTTACTTACACGGCTTGCTTTCTGGTATCGAAAAGGAGCCTGGTATGTTGGCTGGCGTTGTCGTAGTTCTCCCATCCCAGGTCACTGGAGGCGCCGTTCGTCTCTCGCATGCTGCCCTATCCGCTACCATCGACTTTGTCGGCGACAGCTTGACAAAGACCTCAGCACTTGCATGGTATACCGATGTCACACATGAGGTGAAACCGGTGACAGGCGGCTACCGGCCGGCACTACAGTACAATCTCGCACATATTGTTTACTAACCACGGCCATCACTACCAGCAAGGGAACCTTTTCCGGCCAAACCGCGGCATATCCTGCTCTCTTGGAAACAACGGGCCGATGCAACTCCGCTGAAGATCATCTATTTACTAGATCACGAATACTCCCAATCCAATCTACGAGCCCGTACCTTGAAAGGCGATGATGCGCATAAGGTCGCTCTTCTCAGCATTGTTGCGAACGAACTTGGCTTCTGTCTAGGGCTGATGAGCATACAGACCCACATGCAAGGTGGTGGAGATGATGGTGGACGCAATCCCCCTGATCACGGCTCTGGAAGTGGGCCATTCTCTTCCTTGGAGGTCTATAAGAGGACAGTTACAATCAAGAATCTCGTTGACCTTGAGGGACGGACGATACGCAGTGAGTTTCACAATGAGTCACTAGAAAGGGGCCGCTACACGCAATTCTACAAAACCTATATGAAGAGTTAGAAGCAGGAGATCCTACTCATGAGAAATATAAATATATATATGGGCAACGTAAGGCGTGAATTACTATATTGGAGGATCTTGACTGACTTTGCCACCTCACAATAAGGGGCAAGGGAACTCGGGCAATGCAAGTAATCCTACTGTCGTTGATGTAATATACTAACTCTCGGGCGATCTGTCTCCATAAAGGGTGCTGAAGGACAATCCTTGTGATTTGGCCAAATCCCCACCACGGGGATATCGTATACGGCACGGAGAAAGCCTTGAGCATTGTTCAGAACGCCATATCCGATATCCATACAGCCTGAGATGAAGAAGCATTCGTCTGTCTCGCCCCAGTTGCTGCTACTGGCTGTGTCCCCAAAGCCGATATGGCGGCGTTCTTAAACAAGAGAGCTTGTCGATGGAATAACCTGAAGCTGTGGAAGAGAGCAGCAAAGGGCGCGATTTTCATAATACCGCTCGGTCCACCACGGCTGGACGCGCTTTCGGAGGGTATCCAACGTTTTGGTATAATCAGGGTGCAATCAGCGTATGTTTGTCAATTTCTTTTTCTCTCCCACATGGTCTGGATTCAACCCTTAGTGTTGAACATATCCCAGCAGCGGAAGTGGATAACTCGGCTCGAATCACGTTTCTGCATGAGTTGAAACATCGTTCAGGGGGCCAAGGCGGAAATTTGCTCATACCTTGGATTTTGGCGCAGCGCGATGCGGTGTTGAATACGCTGAAAACCCCGCGGGATAGGAGGAGATTTGCTCTCAAGTCTGGTCGATGAAAACTGCGGGGCGCTCCTTAAGGACACGTGAGTTCCTCCCGGACAGGTCACACAATGCGCTAGATAACCTGAGCTGCTGTCAATATCATCGCACCGTAAGCGTTAAATACGGCCAAATCCGTATTCCTCATCGCATTAGCACGCCATTTGCGGAAGCAGCGCGAAAGATCTACCACCTTGGATCTGGCGCCTGCTCTGATTGTGGACGCCATCGTCACCAGATCATCTTCTACGGCGGTGGAGAGACTGGATATCTTTCTTCCAGCCGACGAACAGCCCACCAACCACGGACAACACCCAGCACTACCGGCCTAACCGCTCAAAACACCGTTTCCGTTTGTTTTGAACGTACTAGAGTCTTTTTACAACTTGAAAAACGAAGCATTGACAAGCTCCATCCTTGTTGGAGCCCTCACTCCGCCGCCGTTAACAGCCCGTTACGTGACGATGGTTCTGTTCCCTCTCTCCGCCGGAAAAGAGGGATCGCGCTATCATCCGAGCCGTATGCTGCTACCCTCCAACCAATTATATCGTCATGGGAAGCCAATGTCTTGGGTCCCAAGCCGGAAGGATGGGTTCCATCTCCTTCGCATCCAAGACTGGCTAAGCGCATATGGTGCAGGTGCCAGCCG